>CAUJNA010000918.1:116588-126588 GCA_963377175.1 Effrenium voratum | reverse complement strand
CCCGAAGCCCTATTCCCTTCTCGAGAATCTGCAGCCGCACAGAGCACGATCCAAGCGCAGCGCTCTGTACAAATTACCATTCCCGAACCGGAAATAAGGTGGACCCACAGGAGCTTCACGATGGGTAAGCTTGTTTCACCCCCAGAGCTCATTACAATCTGCTCGATGGATGTCGCATCGCGGGGGCTAGTGGTTGGGGGAGCGGCTGTGGAAGCTGGAAATCACGTGTTTCGGCTACCTGCAAGATTGGGCCACGTGGCCATGGGTCAAAATCAAGTACTTCCAGTGAACATCCCAATCCCCAACCAAAGGTTCTGACCCACAGCCACATGTTCAAACCTTCCTCCACAGGCGCCTGAGAGTACCTCCTCTTGGGGGCATTTTCGGTGAGGAAGGGTAGTGAGGACACCCGATTGATAGCGCTCCCTGATCCTTTTCCTATGTCGAAGGCACTCGCAATGCTTGAATTCAATATACAATTGAAGCTAGTGCCAATGTTCTGTGCCAATACCGGTTCCAGTCATAGTCCCAGGCATTGTCGCTCCGAAGATTGCCAGAAGAAACACTCTTCTTGCGACAGTGTGTTGCAAAAATAAACGATTGACAAGCACTTGAAGGGCACACCTTTCCAGCCAGTTCCCACGATCAGTACGCACAACCCCCGACTACCATCATACTCATGGCCCCTTCCAGCATTTGAAAAGCACACCTTCCCATTAATTTCCAATGGCAGTCCTATTGCCCAGAGGGCCCAACTGAGAAGGCGGAGAATGAGCGAACGAGGAAGGGTTCAGGGAACCTCCAAAACCAGAGTTCATACAACCTGTGGTCCTTTTTCTGGTTTCCCGTAGCCTCACAGGATTCATTTGTGGGCCAGTTCAGAAACTTGCGCGCTCAGGGAATGCGGGAATGAACCTGGGGGGTCCCCTTAAAGGAAACCACCTGGATGGTTTATAGGGGTCATTCCCTTGAGCACCAAGGAAATCATCGGCTTTTTGGCCGTATCCTTGCTAACGACGGATGGCCAGTCAGCCAGGCCACGCCGATGCTCCGAATCTGCCCAGGCAAAGAAGCCACAGCGCCGCGACTGGCGGTCGCTCCCCATCCCTTTCAGGCATCCACACCCGGGTGTGTCTAAAAGGGACCCCGGGAGAAAAAAAAAAAGCATTCCTTCCCTTCAAGACACAGATTTCTTGGTGCAAAATCGGACGTGTGAAACTCAACATCAACCAGCTCAAAGGTCCCCGGCGGTTCGAGTGACAGCCCGGCCTCGCAGTGCCAGTATGGTCGTCCCTGGTGCAGGTTTCAGCGATTTACAGATTTTGGCTCCGCTCCCCGGCCAAATTGTCAGAATAGATTCGTGTGCGCTTCTCATTCCCAGCCTTTGTCGAGCCTTCCTTTTTGACCTGGCGAACAGGTTCATAGCAAGTGCAAGCGTGCGATTGAAGCAATGTTGAACTCGCACAGAGAAAAAAAACTAAGATCTATGCTAAGGTTGCACCCCCACCCCCGGAATTTTCTCCGGAGCTCTCGATGACAACCATTTTGGAATGCCAACTGAGGCTTTTGCAAGGCCCTGCACTCCATGCAAGGGCTCTCAGACAACTCAGATCTTATGTCCTTTGAAGTAATTCTTCTGCGATGTCCACCGCAGAAATGCCATCGGTCTCAAACCGCTGCCGGAAAAGGTAGCATAATGTGGCATAGAAACACAAGGGAATCCATGCCCAGCGCTCACAATGTCTACACAGCAGTCGCAGCCTCTGCGGCTTCCGCCTTTGGCTCAGATTTCTCCACCTCCGCCTTTGGCTCAGACTTCTCCACCACAGCTGGTCCATGGAACATGCCACCGTGCTCCGGCCAGTAGTAGCAAGGGGTCAGCAAGGTCCAGAACATAACGTAGCCGGCATGGACCTGGAATGGAATCAGTGGATCATCAATGGGCCGGTAGAAGCAGAAGCCGGCAATGACAGCTCCCAAGTTTCCACCGGCTCCCACCAAGGCGGACACTATCGCCAGCTGTTTCTTGTTCATGAAGGGCACAATGCCGTAGCTGGTCCCTTCCGCCATCTGGACAAACAGGGAGAAGAAGATGAGCACTGCCAAAGCTACATACCATGGCTGCGTGTTGTCCACCAAACCGAAGCAGAACAGGAAGATGGCCTCAAAGAACAGGGACAGGAACTGCGCCCAGATGCGGCCACGAAAGCCGACATACTTGAACAAGAGGTCACTGGTGATTCCTCCCAGGGACCGGGCAAAGAGGTTCATCAAGCCAAATGCTCCCGCCAGGGCCGAAGCATCTGCCGCAGCCATTTGGAAGTATGTCCTAAAGTGGGTTGCCAGTTGATTGTTCATCGCGAGTTCAGTTCCGAAGCATGCCGAATATTGCATGATCATCACCACCACTCGGAAATCCTTCAGAACCTCGACGTAGTCCCACAAAGATGGCTTCTGTGTCTTGCCAGTCACAGCCACATCGAAGCGCTTGGCTGTTGGGGTGTCCCAGCACAAGAGCTTCATGGTGACGGCGCAAAGGACAAAGAGGATCGCAGGAACGATCATGGCCACGCGCCAAGCCGTGTCTGCCAACATGCCAGATCCCACCATGGGGTTGAAGAGGACCGAAATCATAAAGATTTGGGTCACACCACCACCCAAGTTGCCCCAGCCGGCTGCAGTGGCATTGGCAGTGCCAACAATATTGGGCGAGAACATGAGCGAGCACCAGAACTGATTGGTCACAAATGTGGCACCCGCACACCCAATAAAAAATCGAATTAAGGTGTAGTTCCATGGTTCTGTAATGGCAGCAGCCATTGCAACCCAGAAAGCTCCAAAGGTTAGCAAACCGCTTTGAACATTCACTGGGCCGAAGCGTTCCAGCAAGGTGCCAAGGGCAATGCGAACAAAAATGGTTGAGGCCACAGCTGCTACTCCGGCATTGGCAATCATGGCGTTGCATGCGGTCCCTGTGGTGCAGACGCACTTGGCCAGCACTGAAGGTCGGTACTGAAGCTTTTCCGCATCAGTTCCAGTCAACTGCTTGTCAGCAGGCACGGGCTGGCAGTCGGTGGGAACATCATTGGAGTTCAGAACCTTGCCGTATTGGCAGTACTCAAGGCCACTCTTGAGGTTCTTGTACTTCAAGTAGGCCACCCTCGTGGGGTTTTCTGCTGGTGGGAACAGTTGGTTCTCACATTGGCCCATGCTGGTGGCTACCTCCAGCCCCAAAGGTGCCAAGGCAAACCAGCCCAGGAAGGCCAGGAAGAAAGAAACGGTCGAAGCCCAAAATGCTCGCATATGTGGATTCTGCTGAACAGTTCCACATACCCGCAGTAGTGGCAATTCTGTGGCCTTGCTGTTCTCATCCACTGCCAACTTGAAGCCCGACATGTCTATCTGAAAACTTCCTGCAGCTAGGACTCCTGTGCGTGGCTTGAGCAACGGATTAAGCAATCAAACTTGGAAGCACACGTCTCTCCCAATGCTCAGTATTTGCTGCCCGCGATGCATCTTTATAGCGGACACAATCGGACACAACAAGCGCTCAGCTGCCCTTTTGGTTCTACCTGTAGAGCTGGCGAAGCCGGGGGACGGAAGTTTCAAGCACAAAACAGATAGTTTGGTTATCGTTCTGTTGTTCTTGGTTTTCTTCTAATTCTCGTTGTCATCTTTCATCATTTCATGATGTATTTCCTTCTTGCTTTGTTTCCTTCTTTCTGTCTTTCTTACTTTCGTTCTTTCTTTCTTCCTTTCTTCTCTTCTCATATCTTCTCTTCTCTTCTCTTCTCCTCTCTTTCTTTCTTTCTTTCTTTCTTTCTTTCTGCCTTTCTTTCTTTTTCTCTCCCTCCCTCCCTCTGTCTTTTTGTCTTCTTATGTTGGCTATTTATTATTGATTTATTCATATTTTTGCATTTGTTTTTCGCTATTTATTTCTTTCTTTCTTGCTTTCTTTCTTGCTTTATTTCTGCCTTTCTTTCTTTTCTCTTTTTCCCGCTCCCTCTGTCTTCTTGTCTTTCTTATGTTGTTTTTCTTTATTTATTTATTGCCTTGTTATTTTCCTTTTCTATTCCTTTATTTTATTTTATTTTACTTGTTTCTTTTCTTGTCTTTCTTTCTTTCCTTCTGTCTTTCTGTCTTTCTTTCATTCTTTCTTCTTTATTTCTTTCTGTTCTATTCTATTCTATTCTCTTCTGTTCTGTTCTATTCTATTCTATTCGATTTTTTTTTTTATTTCTTTCTTGCTTTCTTTCTAATTTATTCTATTCTATTCTCTTCTATTCTATCTTTCTTTCTTTCTTTCTGTCTCTGTCTTTCTGTCTTTCTGTCCTTCTGTCCTTCTGTCTTTCCGTCCTTCTGTCTTTCTGTCTTTCTGTTCTTTCTCTCTCTCTCTCTCTTTCATTATTTCTTTCTTCCTTTTTCCTTCCTTCCTTCCTTCCTTTCCTTTCCCCTTGCCTTTCCTTCCTTCTTTCTTCCTGTCTTTTTCCTCTTATCTTTTCTTTCTCTCTGTCTCTTTATCCTTTTGTTTTTGACCTTGCCACGACATCTGCACCTGACCTTGCAAAAACGCTTGCGCCTGCCACAAATTCTGTGCCAGACCTTGCGAGAGGGCTGCGCCTGCCAAGCAAACTAACCTTGCGAAACAGAACGTGCGCGTCAGTGCCAATGGGCCCGACTCCGAACGTGCTCTGAACGGAATGCTCCCCAAGAGCGCTCCGACCAGGCGTCGCGATCAGGCGAACTTTCGACCACCCCAAGATACCGAAACCCGCACAGGGTTACGCTTTTCTTGAATTTCTGTTCCCCCGCCAAACGCTCACGCACGTTTTTCGCTCAGTCTGCGGTCGTCTTCTGTCAGAGCGGTAGTTTTCGATTAGTTGCCGTGCCACGAAAGTTCCTTCTAAACTTCCTTTGACTATAGCCTTAATGACACCACCTACTAAAAACGGCCAATCGGGATTTTGGCTCGCAGCTCATGCTTGAAACAATGAAGCTGGGTGGCCTGCCTCCGACTTCTTGCAAGCTTTGCTGCAGCGGCAGCGCGGCTCTGAGGATGGCTGAGTAGTTTCCTGTGGAAAGTGCCAACCAAAAGCCTTCGAAGCTGATTTCCGTTCGGTTGCCCCTTCACATTCACCATCATTCACCCAAAGAGCTCCAAAGATCGACAAACATTCCCGCCAGATACGATGTGCGTGGCCCTTCGTGATCCGGTGGCTTTCCAGCTACAACTATATGCCTTTCACGCTGCTGCCGCTGTTTCTCTCAAAAACAAGGAAACCGTGCAAGGAGCCTCGTCGCGGCCACAGATCGACTTCCTCGGATTCAAGTTGCGACTCCCGCAACGAAGCTCAGCTCTAAGGCAGGCACGGCTCAGCTGGGAAGTCTGAATCCTCAAAGGGGGCCTGCGATCTTTTCAAGGGAGCCCAAACGGTCCCAGGCTCACTTGAGCGGCCTTCAGGTGCTCAAACCTAGGTTGCCTGGAAATCTTAAGAGCGTACACGAGCTAGTTATGTAATCACCCGGGTAGCTTACGTGCTGACCCCCACCACTTCGCAACCACGACGCACTTATGCGGTTTTACACCACACGTTGTCATTCCCCGGAAGCCCTTATTGACCCCTCTTCAATTGCGAGCAAACTGGTTTTGAACCCTGCTCACTTGTCCCTCCTGGTCTTCTCGAGCAGCGCTTGAAAATTTGGGCAGAAACGTAGGCGAGCTTGCGAGCGACTGTGCCGAAAAGTCCTATGAATAGAAAGCCCATCAGGCAGCAACCCCGATCACAAAAAGCACGGCGTAATCCTGCTTGTTGCAACCTGCTTGCGGCGGCATGACTGCCCCCGGTACAACTGGGAATTGGAGCTCCAAGTCCTGGGTGGGTTTGCAGGTTGCGCCGGAAGCCGGGGTGTAGCGAGCAGAGCGGCAGGGCAAATGCGTGACGTCATACAACTTGGCGCCATCCCCAAGCTGCCACGTCCCGTTTTCGGAGACCGTCAGGCTAGTAGTCACCTCCCTGGCTCCAGTCACAAGATACTTTCCGGCGGGCAGAGGAAAGTCGGGCTTCTCCATAATGAGGCCATGCTCCTCCAGCCACCAGTCATTGTCGTCGAACTGCCACTTCGCGGGGGCAACGCCTCCTCTGAACTTCAGCTTGTCGTACTCGTAGAGCCGCACCCCCCGGGGCCCGGGATCCTTCCTCCACAGCCCCCAGCTCTCCGCGCCGCCCCCGGAGTTGGCCTTGGGATCCCCCAAGGCCGCGATGTACTGGATCTCCCGCAGGCGCTTGAACTCCTCGGCGCGGAGCTAGCAAAAAGTGGTGGTGCCCGCTCTTTGTTGGCACTTTGCTTGTTTTTGTGTAAAGGTACAAAAAGAAAAACACGCAATAAAAGCCCGAGCGAGGCCAAAAATCGGGCGGGGAGGGGAGTCTGTCTGGTTTGCTCCCTTTCAGAAGAAATGGCAACTGGTTTCAGGGAAACCTTGACACCCTCAGACGTTGAAAGGAGTGGAATCCACTGGTTGCAACTGGGACTCCGTCTTGGAGTCCTCCGCTGCAGCCGGCTGCGCCAGCGCTGCCGGGGCAGCCAGGATCGCCCGCCGGCTCAGTGAACTCAACGCCTGGAAAGTGTGTAACAAACCAATCTGGTTACCAAAATCGGTTGAACAAATATGGTTGAACCAATCTCCTTACAAAAAACACAAAGGTTGACAAAAATCACGTCCAGAGCCTTCAACCCTGCCTCCTCCGCTTTCGCCTCCGCTTGCACCTCTGCCTCGCGGCAGGTTTTATCTTGGCCTTGGCAGGCGAAACTCTCGTGACTCCAGGCTCCCCAAAGCAGCAGCACGCCCGCCAAAACCAATGGCGTGCACCGGGCGCGGGGTTTCATCCGGAAAAACTGCCAGGGATCTTGACAGAGGCGCTCTTGGACCAGAATGGCTCCCATTTCACGAATTGGCTAAGGTCAATGAGCGCAATAGGTCAGGTCAATTCCAGTGCCTTCAAACGCCACAAAACCTGCGTCGCATCACTCTCCATGAGCATCGGCCTGTAAGCCGGCCTTGGTTCTCTGCCATTCCTTGGCACAGTCAAAGCACTTGAGAGCCGACGAAAGCAACTGAGCACCTGACCGCTCGAGCAGCTCGAAGCTGTGCGTTGGTCATGGCCTAGGGTGCAACATCTCAGCTTGGCCCGCACACATTGATGCTTGGTGCCTCTATCAGAGGTTACTGGCAGCAAGGTCAGACTCTGACATCGACTAAAGGCCCGACGTCGTCTCCAGTGAGAGTTGTCCATTCCACCGCACCCAGCGGTCTTCCCCAGCGACGTATCGCGGGGCCCTCCGGTAGCTCCCGCGGCTCCCGCGGCACCCGCGGCTCGTCCGCATCCAGATCTATCGGACTGGGAGATGCGGTCAAAAGCATGGCGCCAGTGCGCGGCACCAAGAGTCAAGTTCGAAGAGTTGACCTCTGTTCTTTTGAGTTCGGAAAGCAAGCAATCGCTTGCCACAAAATGGCTTTGGTCATGGAGTTGTCTGACTGCTAAACGCTTCAGTGCCAAAGTGCTGAGCATCTTGTAGGAGGTTCATGCTTGTACGTGTTCTGCATTTGACTTGGTCGGCTTGCCGGAAAGTCGGCTGTTAAGCTGAACTATCAAATCTGTGCATCGAATTCTATAGAGCCAGGGAAGCAGCAGATGTCAACCAATTGATCAAGCGAACTGCTAGCCAGCGCTTTGAAGTGCTTGTGTCTGGCAGAGACTTGAGCAGCCATCAAGGACAGTGTTTTATGCTCCACTCTGCTTAGCAGACAGGAGAGTCCTCCTAGCACGCGGCACTTTAGCTAAAAAGCGTTGCGCTGTGCCCGTCTAGAATGCGGCCCCTCATCTGCCGCGCCGCCGCACAGCGCGGGTAGTCTCGTCTGGACTTCAAACACCTTAGTTCGTTCATCCCTTGCTCAAGGTTAAACTTCAGTGGGATATGTCAATCCCACTAAACTCTAGACTCTACTTGTCTAAAAGTCTGAAACCGTGCTGGGAAAGACGCTTCATCTCCCGCTGGAGGTAATTCGCCAAGCCGGGCAGTTCCAAATCGTCCATCGCGCTGCGGAAAAGCTGCGCACCTTCGGGCGCCGCCACGGCGCGCGGCGCAGCCGGCAGAGAGATCTGAAAGTTGCCGGAAGGCTCGGGCTCATGGGTTGTTTCCTGAACTTTCGCCTGAAAGGGTTGGCAAGGCATATTGGGCTGTTTGCTCTTTCAACATGCTTGAGCTGCAACTGCTGCTGTCTCTAAACAAACTCTCCCTTTGAGGTGACCAGAAGATTGATCTTGACCCAAATGTTGCCCATTTCTTGCCTCTTTGCCCCACCTTGCCTGAGCCTCAGCCTCCTGTCGCCTCTGGAGCTCAGCTTCCAGTCCTTCGCTCCTTTCCCGCAGCGCTTGCACCTCAGCGGTGGCGCCATGCAGGGCCTCCCGCTGTTGCGCGAAGCTCTGCTGCAGCTCCAGGTGCTCCTTCCGCGTAGCTCCCCACTGCGTTCTCATTTTCATGTGGGGGGCCTTGAGGCTTGGTATCACATGAAATGACCCCAAAACTTCCTGAACTCACTTTATCAGTTTGATGGAAGGTGCTTAAGTCCTTGGAAGAAATGGGCCTAAGACTTCCTGAAACTCAACTGTCCACCATGTCCTTCCGTAGCTGGCCGTGCTCCTTCTGCAGGCAGTTCACTACGGCTCGCTTCTCCACCAGCTCCTGCCGGATGCTTGAGACGACACAAGCAGTTTTTCACAACATCCGCACAATACATCACAATACCAAAGTCCAACCCAAACTTTGAACTCCAAAATCAAAGGCACCGGTCTCCTTTCAATAACCCAGCCGGAGTCTCTATCATCTCTTAAAGATGCCCAAATTTCCGGGTGTGTTTGCCCATTTTTCAGGGGTCATGGAGATTCACAGCTGAACAGGGATCCTTACATTGTACACCTGAACATTGCCCCCTACATTTACATGGCAGTTTCGCTTTACTTCGGTGGACAAAGCCATGTTTGAAATGGGCAAAATGTATCTTTCAAGGAGCCCTGCTGAAGCATAAAGATTTTCATCAGCACACGTCCGGCCTCTCGCACCTCTGTGGTCTGCTCGCTGAGCACAGTCCACTCCGCCTTCAACGCCTGCAGCTGCTGCGCCTTGCTGTGGACCTTGGCCAGCGCCTCTTCGCGCTCTTCCTGACGGCCGACTGGCCGTGGCACAAATACCCAGGCAGCTTGAGGGAATCCACCCCACCCAAAAAAACGAAGTTTGCGAACTTTTCTTAACATGTTGCCACTTTAGGGAACCAAATGGTGACCTTTGGCAAACCGTGATCCGCGCAAGCTATCCGGGAGGCTCCTGCGCTCTTTGCTCCGCCAGCGTGCAGTTGAATGCCTGCGCTAAAAGAGCTCTGTCGCTTGTCGAAGGCGGTCGATGTTGCTCCAACTGGGTTCATGAGTCTACCAAAGTCATCCACTAAGTGCTAGGTTCAAGGGAATCAACCCCGATTCATGAGTTTTATCCAAAGAAACAGTCATTTATATGTTTTGACTTGAGTTGCTTGAGTGCAAGACCAACTTGTGTTCGTGCCTTTGCCCCATACCCAGAAACGCACGTGCGGCGGCGCCTCCACCCGCGACAGCTGCACTCGCTCTTGTGCACGAAAGAGCTCTGCCTGGCTGCCGCGCTCAGACTTCCCCAGCTCTGCACACAGCCTCGCGGGGCAAGCCCTTCATGATCTGGCTTCCTCTCAACATGGGGTATGCGGTATGTGGCCTTTTTTTTTGGGGGGGGGGGGGTTGTATTTCAAACCCCTGCAGGTAGTGGTTTGGGGAAGTGGTAATCACCTTGCACCTTGGACCAGCCGCGTCGCCGCTACGCCGCTTGTCCGCGCTTGGCCGCTTAGCTGCTCTCGTCCTCCCCTCACCCCGTTTCAGATGAACGAGTAAATTGAGTGGACCATGCAGAGCCAATGGAG
>CAUJNA010000918.1:86588-111588 GCA_963377175.1 Effrenium voratum | reverse complement strand
AGGAAGCCCATCTCTTTCTATCACATACCCAACTCCAATTATAAAAGCATGAACGCTGAGTTGGGAGAGAAAGAGATTATCCGTTGCAGGGCATTCTGAGACAAGCGCCAGCGCAGTCCCGCTAGGTTTAGCACACCAAGCCGCCCAAAGCAAGACATCGTAGCCTGCAAGGTTGAGCATTTTAATGCATAGACCTTTCTCAGTTCGTACCGATTTTGTCAAGAAGCCACGCAATAGCAAGCCAAGTGCCTTTTTGCAATGCTCAAAGCTCAGGAGGGCCCTGAAGAGGTTCTAATAAGCGGGTTTCAGCTCGCACCACAAAACAATCAATCTCATATGTAGTAGCATCGAAAGGAACCCACTTGTTGAGATCAATTCCAGGGTTCAGTCAACCAAACCAGGAACCCTAGGAAACAACCAGGAAGTCTCCAGGGAACCACAAGAAACTCCCAAAGACTCTCCAGTAAACCAGTTCCTGGTGTTTTTTATTCCCTTTTTTTTCGGAGATTTCCTGCCTGGTGGTTTCTTGGTGGTTTCTTGGTGGTTTCTTGGTGGTTTCTTGATGGTTTCTTGGTGGTTTCTTGGGGTTTTCTGTTGCTTTGTCGGAGAGTTCCTGATGCTGTCCTAGAACGGAACCACCAGAACTCTCAGGACACAGCTCCCCAGAAAACCAAAAGGAAACCACTAGGAACTCTTTGTCAAACCACCAGGAAACCAGCTCCTTGAGGACTTTCTCAAAATTCGGGGACCCAAAGTTTGTTTCTGTTTGGTTTCCCTTGAGCTACCAAGCAAAGCCTGCTGAGTCTTTGGGGCTTAACACATGTTCACTTCGCTTGCTCAACCCTGTGCACTTGAAGGGATCGACCTGAACAACTGTCCGTGCTTTGTCCGTGGACTATCTTGCTTTCAACCAGCAAAACTCGACAGGGTTGTTTGTTGTCCTTGTCAGTTTGAGATAATCCTGGCTAACTTCTGTTTACAGGGCGTGCACCTCCCAATTTTCGTTTGGTTCGTGGCCCGCCTCCACCTCCTTTACCAAAGCCAGCACCTTTGGTGACTCTTTGGAATCGGTCATGGCGAGAGCTGAGAAGCGCTGAACCTTTTCAGACTGCTTTTTTGGTGACACCTTGGGAGCTTTGGGGAAGGGCAAAGCTGCTGGCAACTTATGCAAGAGCCAAGATGGCATGCAAATGCACGATGGAAGGCCCTGATGGAATGACATGAGTCCCAAGAAAAAAGAGCTACAATCAATATTCAGCGGGTACATAGGATTCCTGATTTCCGAAAGTCGATGCTGCTGGCGCCTGCTGGGTATGCTGGTTTTGGGGATGCAGTTGATGCGGGTGATGCGGGTGATGCTAGTGATGCCAATGATGCTGATGAGGCTGATGCCAAGTTTACGTTGGTGGGCAGGCAATGCAATTGGACCTCGAAACCACTGTTGGAATTGCAGATCCTGCTGTGTATCAGCCGTGATTTGATTTCCAGTTTACAAGATTTGGGCACTGCAGACTCATAGGACACTCGCATTTTTCGGCACGAGCTCATCTTTCAACAAATCAACGGCATGGTTGAGGTAAGCCAATCTGGTGTGATGCTTGTGCGCCTTCAGAATCCCTTCCAAACCGGCTCCAAATAGAACATCATTGGCAGAGTGACCTGCGCCGCCTTGATCTTTGGGCAGTCTGTGGTCAGTCACCTCGTCGCGCTGGAAATTGTAGGTCCGGATCTTTTCCGATCGATCCCCAGTTCCCCGCTGTCCCTTGCGCTGGCTCCGCTCTTTCTCGGCTCGCGCCGACAACTGCTGGTCAAGAAGCTTCGTCCGCAGCATCTCCAGAGCACGGGTCTTATTCTCAAACTGCGACTGTGAGGAAGTACATCGCACCGACAGCCCGCTTGGAGTGTGGGTCGCGCGTACAGCCTGGTGAGCTGCGTTTACACTCTGCCCACCTGGGCCGGAGGATTTCTTGCTGATCTCGATTTGCACATCTCCTGGTGATAGGCTGAAGTCTTCCTCCTCTGCCACTGGCAGGAGAACAACTGCGCAACTGGATGTTTGCATCCGGCCCTTCCGTTCAGTGAGCGGAACCCGCTGTACTCTATGTACCCCGGACTCGTGCCGCAGCCATCCAAACGGGGCGGACTCCTACAGGAAGTGATTCTAAGGCGACCCAAACAGAGTTGTACCATTGAGTTATCTGGGCTGTTGTTGGGAGAGGGCTTTTCTCCACAATGCCGCAGGCGAAATGCAGACTGCCCCATAGTCTCCTCATCGCCACCACCAGATATGCGTACCTTGGCTTTCCAGTGAGATTTGCACGCCATGTGTCCGCAGCTGACACTGTGCACTCACCAAACCCTGAATTGCGAAGGTATTTCTCAAACAGCTATCACAACACGAACACATGTACGCTCATCTGCGGGGAGGATGCAGCAGCAAAGTTGACTCCACTTTCTGATTGCCCTTCGATCAAGGACTCCACCTGCAGAGCTCATGCAAAGTCAACGATTGCTTTGCAGTATTCGAAGCGAAGAGACCTCTGCATGCTTTGGCACATGCGCCGGTGCGACTCCATGACTGTCTCATTGATGGTGGCTAAGAAGCACATAGAGATTGACAGGCCATGCCTGGAAGTGCCAACCTCGGCTGTCTGCGAAGCGCTCGTACCTAAAGGTCGCGAATGAGGTGACCTCATGGTGGTAGGAAATAATCCGTACCCATAATCCGTACCCGTAACTTCTTCATCATATCACTAAAGGGTTTCCTTGACGTCACAGAAACTGGCCCTAAAACCCAGCTGTCCAGCACCTTGGCCCTGTTTTGTAGAACATGCCGGGGCTGCATTTCCATCAGCTCGGCGGTGAACAAAGCTGCCTCCTGAAGAGTCGAGCTCTGCAAACTGCCACGTCAGTCGCACAAGGCGATCGTCTTTTTCCAGTTTCAGAACCCGAGGAGACGCTTCGCGTTCCCGGTCGCCGCTTCGGGAAAACGGCCTGTAGAAAGAGTTAAGGCACTCTAGGTTTCAATAAGGCCTGCCTGACAGGCACCAGGAGCTTAGGAGCTTTGCCCTCCCGGCCTTTTCGACCTTTGTCCATGGGGAAAACATCTCTGCATCCCAAACTTGCACGTGACAGCGTATGTGCCTTCATTGATGAAGCAAAAGCCTGAATAAATAAAATACAAAACTGACAAAGGTTCGAACAAGGATATGCATTGACGACATGGGGGCTGCTCAGCTATGCACCGTATCTGCACCTGAGCATGGAATGGGGCTCATGGTACTGGAGTCCCTACATATTGCAAGTGAGGCAACAACATCCAACCAGAAAACTCTGGCGTGTTTCTGTTGCTCGATCGACATTCACTGCAACACCGTCTGCATGTCTGGTCCCCGGACTATGTTGACAAGCCGCACTGTTAGAGTGACCCGGTTGCTCTTTCCAATCATGTCCATCAGCTCCGCAGGAGGTGCTTTCTTGCCTGAGCAACTCCCAAGTGTGTAATCTAGGGGTTGTGGAAATAAGTTGAACTGAGCGGTCATTTGTTTCATTTTAGCGAGCCTCAACATGTATGCATGCACACGTGTATAATGTGTGCTGAACGCTCCGTTTCTTATGCCGACGCGTTTACAAGGAAGCATGTCGATAGGTGATCCACCCTCCCAACCGCCCTCCCCCTCCCCTCTTCTCTGTGGAACGGCAGGGGTTTGCTGGAGCGAGCGGAGGCTTTGGGCTATCTTGAGGGGTTGATTTGAGATGGTCCATATGTGGGTCAAAATACAACCACAAGAGGACCGCAGGTTTTTGTCCTTGGTTCCATTTACCAAGGTTCCATTTTGGGTACGCATTTATGACCCACAGCCATATCAGATCTAGGAGTTCGCTCCCACCCCCAGCCCCCCAGGCGGCCAGCAACCTGGCACCGGACCGGACGGGGCAGGTTAGCCAGGCTCAGTGAACCCAACCCCATCCAGCCTGAGCTGATCCCAAGCCAACCTTAAACCAAAGAACTATCTCCAAGACCAGCTCCAAAACTAAAACTCATCCTGAACCAACCACAAAGCAACGGACAAGGCCAATACACAACGCATTGCGATGGCCTCAGGTGGTGTTGCAATGCGATTTCTGCCCAGCGCTCTGAATGTGGAACAAGTGATGAAAGTCAAACAAGCGCGAGTAAACGGCGCGAGTAATTGGGAGCTCTTCAGGTAGCCAAATGCCTCGTCGTTTGGTTAGTGACACGCGTGAATGAATTCACAAGATTCCATTGCCCCGACTTAACTTATCTTGTTGCTAGCAACACCACAGCCGAGGAAACGGGCATCGAGTGAAAGAAGACCCTGTTGAGGTTGACCCTAGTCTGACTTTGCATCAAATTTATTAGTGGGTAAAACTAATTGGTCTCACGAAGGTCTACGACTGGTGAAAACAACAATCCAACACTTTGGGACTTCTGCGTTTCAATGATAGGAAGAGCCGCCATCGAAAGATCATAAGTCTTTGCGAAAATGAACGCTTATATTACATCATATAACCACTAAATTGGGCAATCCTTGCGTGGCCTTGCACAACGCGGAGTTGCAGGTCTGCACGCTCTTTTCTCTGTCTGTGTCAAAAGATCCTAAAGAAGGCAACAACACACATCACAAGGGCTCCCAAAATGGCTGTGAAAAGGGCGCCGAAGTGCCCCACGCCCCAACAGCCATACCCAAAACAGGGATCCTTACATTATACACCTGAACATTGCCTCGTAAATGGTGGTTTCTCTTTGTATTGGTGGAAAAAACCATGTTTTAAATGGGCAAAATGTATCTTTTAAGGAGACCTGCTTTCAAAACAAGCCAAAATTAGACCACAAAATCATTCTGGATCACCTGGCAAATGCATGGAATGTAAAGAATTTCAGGTGACCCCAGAGTATAAAAAGAGTGTGTTTGTGTATAGATAAATAGGCAGACAAACAAGCAGACAGACAAAGATCGACAAATAGATAGATAGATAGATAGATAGATAGATAGATTAGATTAGATTAGATTAGATTAGATTAGATTAGATTAGATTAGATAGGATAGGATAGGATACGATAAGATAAGGTAAGATAAGATAAGATAGGATAGGATAGGATAAGATAAGATAAGATATAAAAAAAAAAGACTAGATACATAGATACATAGATATAGATAGATAGATATGGATGGATGGATGGATGGATGGATGGATGGATGGATGGATGGATGGATGGATGGATGGATGGATGGATGGATGGATGGATGGATGGATGGATGGATGGATGGATGGAGGATGGATGGATGGATGGATGGATGGATGGATGGATGGATGGATGGATGGATGGATGGATGGATGGATGGATGGATGGATGGATGGATGGATAGATATTTTGTGCTTGCCATATAACATATCCGGCAGCCCTTGGGCCTGAGGCGATTAGGTGCCAAAGGCCTCCACTACGCCCCGCCTAGAGTGTATCTTTGAATGCGTGGTTGCGGGTGCGTTTTAGCCGTCGGTGCGGCAAAGTCCGACTTTGCGGCGCGGGGCCTGTTGCGATGTGTATAGGCTTCATGGGCTTTGTGGCTTAGCATGACGAATGCTATGTTTTTGGTCGCCTGGTCCAGGCAGTGTGTCTGGGGGTCCGAACTGGGTCTTTGCCTTGGGAGCGCTTCTGCCAACTTTCGAAGTTTGTGCGCTCAGCACGAAGAAAATGCTGGGCTTCTCAGCCCTAGCCGAGTTGGGCTTGTGGTAGCATTATCGTCAATATTCCCAACGGGTGGGAGTGTGGCATGCCATGCCTAATATATAACGGGGAGTTGAGGTGTGCTGAAATGTATTGTTCAAGCTCTCGGATGTTACAGAATCTATCACTTGAAGGTTCAGGACTACAGTTAACCGTTCACTCCCTTAGACTAGGCTCGTGTGCAAAAGAAACCTGAGAATGATGACAAAAATATGGCCCTTTTCGTACCCTGATGCCACCTTGTGCTAGTGCTCATCGAAGTCAAGACTGATAAGCAGCTGAGAGGGAGTGACATTTGCCCTGTCCTTGCCTAGAGACTGTTTGAGGATTCCATATTTTCAGGAACTCCCCAAGGTAGACATAAACCCGGCTGATAATATCTTCAAAAGAGGAACCTGATCCAATTCCAGGATTCCTGGGTTCAAGTCTACCTTTGGGGGCTTGCTCAAAAAAAGTCGAGTACCCTGCCAACCTGGCTTTTAGCTCTCTGCTTTGCTGCAAAGCAACCATCCACAGCCACGATCCGGTCCATGGATTGAAGAGTTCCAGCAGGCATTTCTCGCACGACTCCCTCGGCGATGTCCTGGATCGATCAATCTGATTGCTTCGAAGGGCATCTCTCTCTCTCTCTCCCCCTCTCTCTCGTTGGTTCCTTGATGACCAGGCCCATGGAGTCTGCATTCTTGTCTACTTTCAGGCCAACCTCCAAATGCCAGGAGAGGCAAAAGTGGAACGCAAAAAGATACATGACATGACGGAACGGTGTCACCGGAAATCTGCAAACCATTCATTTGCGCAGGCCACGCCGTTTGTGTGTCTTCATGATTCTCGCTCTTGCAGGCAAAGCATAGTCATAGCCAAGTAACAGGCTTGCCATTCTTTTCCAGGACCACCTCCTGCGACTCGCGCTGTCTCTTTGCAAAATTGTCATACATGATTGCGGCCACAAGAATCTGTCAGACAGGCGACAAAAAAAAGGACCCGCACACGCGACTCCGCCCGAAAAACGATCGCATCGGCCTTCATGCTAGGCCGCTGAAATGTCAACTCGAGAGTGTCGCTTGCTGCGATGAGTGTCATCAGATCCGACGCGGGCTTGGACGCCCCGTTCACATGCGTCAGGCGGTCAAACGGTTGGATATTCCTCAAACATGCAGGACACTGCTCTTTTGGCATCATGGTGCTAGAGTGCTACAAACATGCCAGGGCCAAAGGCTACACCAGCCTGAAAATAGATGGTACAATGTCCTTTGCGTAAGTAAAGAAGATCGGTATGACTAAACCAAAATGGGGGGAAGTTGCACCATCTTTCACCCAACGGTAGCTGAGTCTCTGCTTCTGAAGGGAGCCGTTCGGCTCGACCACCTTCACAACCTGAGAGCTGTTTAGAGAATCTGCTCTCAGGACAGCTGATTGCGCCAAGTTGCAGCGTAGTCCTCCCAAAGGGTGTCGAGTCTCGCACCCAATTTGCCGTTCTCCTGCACAAGTCTTTCAATTTTCTGGGTCTTGTGACACAAACTTGAAACGCACGACGTCTTCAAGGCTCTCCTTTGAAACCTTGACCACAAGGGATTCGTTCTTCGCACTCCTTGGAATGCATTTCTTTGCAAAACACAAACAATGCTAGCAAGCCTCGAGGCCAACTTCTACGGCCATATGAGCGTAGTTGTTGGGCCCTGTTCTCCAATGTACTTATAAGCAGCCCATGTATACCCATTTCGGGTATGTGAGCAGGTTCTTAGACAATTGCGTTGGTTCCCTGACATCAGGTCTCCAGACATGAGACAAACTGCAAGGACTCTAAACAGCTAAGCCACGCTGAAGCTGACGCTACTGGCGCAGGCGGCGCAGGCGCTCGAGCTGGTTCCAGCACGGGAGCCGGCTCCGGCAGTATGGGCTCCAGCGGAACTTCCTTGACCTTCTCCGTCTCTTTGTCTGCAGCCTATGCTGGGATTGGACCAAAACTTCTGCACCACTTGGGGGCTTATCCCAATATTTGTAGGGTTGCATCCATAGGTGCAGGGGCCCCGACATGGGCTCGCCTGCGTTGAAAAAAAAAACAAGCCCACTTCGCTGTAACCGGGTGTGAGGCCAGCATCGTGGGAAGAAACTTACCAGTACTAATTACCCCGCGGCTCCAACCTCAACTTGCAGCTGGCAGCAACAGCGCCCCTACACGGGTATGGGTCAAAACTGAACCACCAGGGGACCGCAGATTTTAGTCCTTGTTTCCATACCAAGGTTCCATTTGGGGTACCTGTTCTTGACCCACACCCACATGGTCTAAGTTCAGTCATCCCTGCAGCTGCGCCACGTTGGAGACCACCAGCGCCTCTTCCACCTTCATGATGGTCTCCTCCTCATCCTGGCAGCCCCCACCCTTCGGGTTGATTTCACCAGATTTCTTAAGCCTCACTTGGGCGGGTTTGCCTTGATTCGGCCTTGTTGGGCCTCATTCAGTTGGATGTGTGTGTGTGTGTGTGTTGTGTGTGTGTGTGCGTGTGTTGTCTGTGTTGTGTGCCCTTTTTAGTGGGGTGCCCTTTTTGGGGTGATTCAGCACTGTAACCGCATGTTGTCCTGGCCCGCTGCTTCACTGGCTGACGGAAGAGGCTGTGCCTAGCCAAAGCCAATGCACCAACACTCGACAGCCCAAAGTGCAAGCCATCGCTCTGCGCCTCATCCTGACCACTATTTTGACAGCAGCACCTTAGGCTCCGGGTTTGCTCATTACGATGCACTCAGTCTGATTGCGAATGAGATGCCACATCTCCGGGCCCAGGACGCGGATTTCTGAACCGAATGCTCGCATGGTGAGGAGTCAAGGTTTTGGCAAAACAACTCTGGACACAAACAACTGAGGTGCAAGCACACATATACATATGTAGACATACTATATATATATATATGTATAGAATTGTAATTATTGTTATTTTGAGTCACAATCGTTGTTATTATTGTTATTGTTGTTATTGCTAGTGTTGTTGTTATTGCTATTGTTACTGTTATTCTCATCATCATCATCATCATCATCATCATCATCAGCAGCAGCAGCAGCAGCAGCAGTACTATTATCACTACTGTTCTTGCTGTTATCGCTATTGATGCTGCTACTGTCATTGCTAGTGATGTTGTTATTATTGTCATTATGTTCATTACTATTGTCATTATCGCTACTATTAGACATTGCTATCATTATTATCATTATCATTATTATATTGATATGCTGGTACACCCCCCCTCCCACCAACCCACCCACGAATGCACTGATACTTGCAACACGGTCGCGCATTCTTTGTTCAGCGGCTGCTTGAAGCTGGGGGCCTTTTGGGCATGATCATGGTGGACCTGTCAACATTTAGGAATCAAGTAGATTAATCATGAAGCGAATTCGCCGTGAGGTGGACCCCTTTTTACCCATTTCGGGGGTCTAAAGATCATCAATCCTCAGCATCTTCAGAGTTGAGCAGTACTACTTTAGATTTAGGCAATGCTACTTCAGAATTTGACGATGCTACTTTCAGTCCAGCGAAACTCATCACTAGATGGCAGGAGATCACGCAGGCCCACCTTGGCTGCCTCTAAGACCGAGGAGATGTTTTGGTGTAGCAGTATGGCCGAGTCCCGAGTCGGTCTAATCAGAGTTTAAATCCTTTGACATGTCCAACTTGCACACCCTACATTCCTTGCATATCCAAGAGACCTTGAGCTTCACTAGCCTGCGTCGCCCGTGCTCACATATCAAAATAGCAGACCCTACACATGATCGGATTCTTCTTTGCTTCCTTTGCACCACGCCCTAACAGCCTCTTAAAAAGCTTTATGAGAGGTTGCGACAAACAAGGGCTTTTTTTGGGGGACCCTGGTTTCATACTGGCTGTGAAAGCCCCTTTTTGGCAAAGCATGGAAATGCGTCGATCAACCTTTGGGCTTTGGGGCTCTGGGTGTGGATGTTGGCGATGGCCACCTACCTGGTTGCATTTTTCACCAGCATTGATGTAGAGGTGGACTTTGCTGACTGGGACAGGCTGCCATAAGGCACCAAGCATTTCAAGAAGTGGGCATCGCCCTGTAGCTTGAATCCCTGTAGCTTGCCACTCAAATCACTCAAATTCTCCTCCACTTTGCCGCACGCAATCCCTGCCATGCAGATTATGCTTCAAAGATGAACGCGTGAGTTGTTGGGGGGGGGGGGCAAAAAATCAAACGAGCTTGATCTATATGGGAAGCTTTGCAACACGGCAATAGCATCAAGAGCCAACAGAGATCCAGAGCCAACTGACCCAGAATGTTTCACGGTCTTCATTGCCGCAAAAGGATTACTTATTTTCTGATGACCATTCAAAAGCTGGTTTGTTTCCAAAGTCTCATCTCGTGGTCACAGCGAAAGTTGGCAGGATGCCCTACTCCAAAAGTGGAGCCAGCACAATGCTTGTCTGAAGATACACGCTTGATATATCTGTAAGCCACCTGGAGCCTCAGAAAAGCAGGCGGCCAAGCTCTTTCTGTCAGCGAGAGCTATGTATTGGAAGGCTGCAAAACAATCCGGTGGCTCCTTCGGAGGCACTGGATCACGCACGCTAGGCCGCTAGGCTTGCGACATCTGCTGACAAAGACTTTGCTTGAAAGTCAGCTGGGTCTCTTCAAGCTCCGGGGCCTCAACAAGTATCCTTCAATATCCTCAAACATCCCCCACAAAAAGGAATTCTACTCTTAACATGGCCCGAAAAGCGATGTCTACCCAAAAGCGAAAAACCAAGTACCCCAAGCCGCGGCCAATGGTTGGCAGCATGGCAAGGGCTCTTTCGCAGGCCGCTCAGAGTCAATACCGCAGCCTGGCATCATGGCATGTTGGTCCTGTGACTGACTGGGCCCGCTGAAAAAACCAACGCTGGAGCACTGAACTCTGGAAAGAGCTACCGCTTTGCGACAAGCGGCAAGGTGAGTGTCACCTTGTCGTTCTTGGAAATGGCAGTCAACAGCCCAGCAGCTGTGTCTGCCTTACCTTGGTTTTTTGAATCGTTCTACTGGATCAGCCAGGCTTAACGCACAACATCACCTCTGTCACTCCACCTGGTGTAGTGCCCCTTCTCACTTTGTCACCGGCAAAGGCATCCTTCAGGCACTGCTGCTTCCCCCCCTGCACAGGATGGTTGCTTGCAGCCCACGGGGCCATCCACAGCGATGATGCGGTCATTCGCAAGAAAGGTGCCCGCTGGCATGTCCTTCGCGACCCCATCCAACAGATCCTTGCGCAAATCGTGGCTCTCAGCGTGTGGGCGCAAAGGGCAAAGACTTGCCAGCACTACCTTTTCATACAATTGTTCAAAGAGGGCTGCTTGCAATACTGTAAGGAATCATAAATGATGTATTTGACACGCCACCTAGCCAGCCCACCACTCATGCACAGCAATCTGGCCTGAATCACCAGTCCATGGGTGTCCATGCTCTTGTCAACTTTGAATCCGGCCTCATCAAAGCTCTGATGGATGCAACGTGGCAAAGCATTGCCCCCAATGCTACGATGTGCAATGCGTCATTCACGGAATGAAATCATTGCGCACAGCATGCAGCAAACGAAAGAAATCATGCGCTCCTGCAAAGGTTCTTGCGGTTTCCTCCCTTCTCAACAATGCAGCTGAAGCCACTCTCTTGCCTTTCTTCTCCAAAACAACTTCCTGCAGCATGGCCATTGGTTGAGAAGCAGTCCAAATTGCTGAGATTAGAAACCGTGATTGCGACCTGCCATGAAACTGGCTATCGTGCTCCGAAACTTACACTCATGAATGTTGCATCAATCTGGACCCCCAAAGCAGGACATCTGAAATGGGCACTGGCGAGGTGCAGGTCATGGGATTGATTGGGTCCAGCTGCCTCTACGCCGCCCAAGGAAACTTGAGAGTGTTGACATATGGCGTTCGCGAAACCGAGCTGCAACAGCTCCACACCAGCAAAGTGGCCACCCGGCCTTCCTTTCCGGACGGTGCAAAGTCAGCTCCAGGGTCTCATTGTCGGCTATCATCTTGGCCAGCGCACTGGCCTTCTTGGCTTCCCCATCGACTTTGATCACGCGATCACCGATCTGCACGTTCCTCGAGGCATGTTTGTGGCTCCTTGTGACTTGGGGATGTGACGTTGCCGGTGCCAGCCTGCGGAGAAAACTGAAAAACTGCCAAGCAACTCTTTCGCAAGCGCTCCACCAGCATCCACCCGACGAATGACCTTGGATGCGCTCAAGCTGCACTGAAAGAGAATCGAGGGGAAACCGTACTGTGTCCCAACAGATGTGGTTGTACCGTCCTGTAACGTTGACGCAAGTGTTCCGAATAGAAACCGCAGCAGCGCACCAGCTCGATAATATTTCCCTGCTCTCTCTAGTCGCTCCGCGATCCTTTGTACCTTGCCCCGGACTACTGCTAAGCTATGTTACAGAGCCTGAGCCAAACATGGCCACCACGTGCACATGTTATTAAATACGTGTGTCGCAGTGGAATTCCTCACCCCCCCACACGGTACGGCTTATTTTGACGTGTCCGTGCAAAAGCCAGACATCTAGTCAGTGGACAGTTTTTGCCAACTTTAGGGTTCGAAGCGAAATTCGAAAACAACACGTTGGTCAATGCGACTCTTTTTATCCTTGCGGAATATTCAGCAAATCACGGCGTTCCTTGCAATGACACCGATGGCGGGAGCCACCGCCGATCCGGCAAAGGTATCTGAAGATCCTGGCCCATGGGACAATGCGTTCTTGCTCTATCAATATTTCTGAAGCTGACGCAAAGAGGAACCCTCTCACTTCAGATCACCCCACGTCTCACAGCACGCGGGCACACGCTGCAGCTGATGCCTGAGAATTGAGGGAAACAGAGATGTGTCCCAGCAGTTTCAGTTGTCCGGTCCTGAAACGCTGACGGAAGTGTTCCGAATAGGAACCGCAGCAACGCAATCAGCTCGACTTTATTTTCCTGCTCTCTCGAATCGTTCCGTGATCCTTTGCAGAGAGCTTGAGCCAAACATGGCCGCAACGTGTAAATGCTATTGAATACGCATGTCACAGTGGAACTAGTCACGGAAGATGACAAGCCACAGAACCACAAGGACACATGAATCACAAACAACCATGCCCCAACTTGGAAGACATAATCTGGCCAGGCAGCGCAAAAATCAGTGAGAAGGGTTTCGAGTCCAGCTCCCAGCTTTCCGCCAGCTGCAGCCTGAAATCTTCTAATTGCTGTGTGTGTGTGCGTGTGTGCCTGTGGGCGCGTGTGCGTGTGTGCGTGTGTGTGTGTGTGCGTGTGTGTGCGTGTGTGCGTGTGCGGGTGTGCGCGTGTGTGCGTGTGTGCGTGTGTGCGTGTGTGCGTGCGTGCGTGCGTGCGTGCGTGCGTGCGTGCGGGTGCGGGTGCGTGCGCGTGTGCGTGTGCGTGTGCGTGCGCGTGTGCGTGTGCGTGCGCGTGCGCGTGTGCGTGTGCGTGTGCGTAGGTTTGCGGTGCGTGTGCGTGTGCGTGTGCGTGTGCGCGTGTGCGTGTGCGTGTGCGTGTGGGTGTGCGTGCGCGTGCGTGTTGCGTGGTGTGTTGTGGGTGTGCTGTTCCGTGGAGCCTTGCGCGTAGCGTTGCGCCGCGGCGGCGGCGGCGGCGGAGCGTGCGTGCGTGCGTGCGTGCGTGCAAGCTCGCGCGGCGTGACGTGCGTGCGTGCGTGCGTGCGTTGCGTGCGTGCGAGCTGTCGTGGCATCGGCGCAGCCGCCCGCGCCGCTGCGTGCGTTGCGTGCGGCGTGCGTGAGTGTGAGTGTGGGCGTGTGTGTGTGTGTGAGAGTGAATTGTTGCAGCGCGAGCGCGTGCGGTCCCGTAGCGTGCGTGCGGGGCGTGCGTTTTTGCGCGTCGTTATGGCCGTGCGTGCGATGCGTGCGTGCGTGCGTGCGTGCGTGCGCGCATGCGTGTGTGCGCGTGTGCGTGTCTGCGTGCCTGTGTGTGTGTGTTTGTGTTTGTGTGCGTGTGTGTGTCCTGTGTGTGTGTGCCTGTGTGAGCGCTTGTCTCTTTGTTTGTGTGTGTGTGTTTTTGCGTCTGTGCGTGTGTGTGCGTGCGTGTGTCTGTCTGTGCGTGTCTGCGCATGTCTGTGCGCCTGTGTGTCTGTGTCTGTGTCTGTGTGTCTGTGGGTGTGCGCACACGTCCGCGTGTGTGTGTGTGTGTGTCGATCTGCGTGTGCGTGCAGGCAAGCATGCGGGCACGCGCGCACGCTTGCATGCGTGCGTGCGCGCAATGCGTGCACACGTGTTTGTCTTTGTGCGCTTGCGCGTGCGCGTGTGCGTGCGCGCCGGCGTGGGCATGGGCACGGGCGTGGGAGTGGCGTATTTGTGGGCGTGGATGTCTGTGTGTGTACGTGTGTGTGTCTGTGTGTGTTTGTGTCTGTGTGTGTGTGTGTGTGTCTGCGTGTCTGTGTGTCTGTGTGCGTGCGTGCGTGCGTGCGTGCGTGCGTGCATATGGGTTTGTATTTTTGCCGTTGCCAACCCAAGTTTGAGGAGGGGGTATGTTTCGGGGGTATGTTTCGGGGTGTGTTTTGCGCGTGTGTTTAGCGGGTGTGTTCCGGAAGGCTTTTTGCTTCATACATGTGAGCGAGTGCGTGGAAAGGTCTCAGGCATCATTTCCGGCTCCTCCCTTCTCCATGCAAGTTCAACACAGAAGCATGTACATGGGGGACTGACGAGCGCCACTGCCTAACCAGGAGCCCACTCTTGAACGACCTGGTTTTCTACCATCCGCGCACAGCTCCCCTTCCGCAGTGTGGGTGCGCCAGAACTCGGCTGCTTCCGCAACCTTCCGCGCCAGCAAAGACAAATTCAGTTTCAATTAAGCGTTGATGCGTTGTGGATCGGCTTTCTGTGGGGAAGAGCCATCAATCGAGCATGTCGTTGGCGCGCTTGCCTGAGAGCAATGCAAGGAACACTTCTCTTAACCGCATCCATGTCGGGACATGGTGCAGCCAAACGGCTGCAAAGATGGTGCACTACTCTCAGCCCAAACATAGCCACACTGTGCAGGAACACTCTTTCAGTGAGTTCCATACCACGGAAGAAGCTTCTTTTACTCGTCTACCCTTGCACGGTGCCTGCAACTGTTGTTATGGGGCTGGCATTTTGTCGGCCAGAGCCCCCTGCTCCAGCACCGTAAACCCACGCAACCCCAAATTCCACAATCCGCAAACCGCATTCTCTACTCCGTAAACCGCGCACGCAGCAAACCGCTAATCGTTGGGGCTTAGGTTTTGCACAAAACTAGAAAATTAAAGAGGTACAATTCGGGGGGGATGTTTCGGGCGTATGTTTCGGGGTATGTTTCAAGGGTATGTTTCGGGGGTATGTTTCGCCACCGTCGAACTTCCTGCCCTGACTAAAGTGGACACACGCCAAAAAAATACAAACCCATATGCGCGTGCGTATGTGCGTATATGCGTATGTGCGTATGTGCGTACGTACGTACGTACGTACGTGCGTGCGTGCGTGCGTGCGTGCGTGCGTGCGTGCGTGCGTGCGTGCGTGCCTGCCTGCCTGCCTGCCTGCCTGCCTGCCTGCGTGCCTGCGTGCCTGCGTGCCTGCCTGCCTGCCTGCCTGCGTGCCTGCGTGCCTGCGTGCCTGCGTGCCTGCGCGCCTGCGTGCCTGCGTGCCTGCGTGCCTGCGTGCCTGCGCGCCTGCGTGCCTGCGAGCCTGCGTGCCTGCGGGCCTGCGCGCCTGCGCGCCTGCGTGCCTGCGCGCCTGCGTGCCTGCGTGCCTGCGTGCCTGCGTTGGCTAGCGCGACTTAGCACAATGAGCCGCTACTACCTGTACCCACAAGCAACCTGTAAAGGCTAGGCTCATGTACTGAGCACCATTATCCACCGAAGGCCTTGGACACCTAGTCGCATGTGCAACCTTCACCTACTCCTCACGGGGAGCTTTTCACAGTGTGTGTGTGTGTGTGTCTCTGTGTGTCTTTGTGCTTGTTTGTTTGTTTGTTTCTTTGGTTGGTGGGTTGTGTGCTTGCATGCTTGTTTGTTTAAGTGTACCCTTCTTGCCTTATTTCTGCGTAAAGGGAAGCCACAGGAGATCCCCTATTTTTGGGTATCCTCCTGTCTTGACACATCCCAACGTACCAATGCTAGCAATTCCTAGCGACAGGTCGGCAATTCCTATCTGCTGTTTCTCACCTCGTGTTACACATCTTCTCCACTCCGATAAAGGGCCCTCCAAGAACCGATCAAAACAATCGGCTGGACCTCCGCCGCCTCCGCCCCCCTTCGTCTGAGCCTTGGAGACGTTAATCGTGTACCTTGATGGCGCGTTCTTGCACGTGCGCCGTTTGTCTTTCAGCTTCCATTATTCTCCGGTGTGGTAAAAAAAGAGAGTCAACAGCGCCCAAACAACAGCTATGCAGTTGAACATCCATATTGCCAAGTCGCGGGTTGCTGGACTCCGGCGCCTTCTCCTTGACTTCCTTGACTTCCGTCTTGACTTCCGTCTTGACTTCCGTCTTGACTTCCGTCTTGGCTTCTTGCGCGGCATCCTTCAAGCCCGCGCTGGCCTCTCGCATTTTCCCGTGGCCAAACTCACCGATGCAGACAGGTAAAATACGGTGCGCCGCCTTCATATCGGGCTCGGCCATGGGTGGGTCCTCTTCCTGCAGGTGTGCAACACAAGTAGCACTCACGCGCAAGGGTTCTGCTTCCTCGCAAGTCAACTGCGATCAATTGAAGCTAGCACAAGAAACTGAGCTGCTGCAAGAGCCTGGCTGCAGTGCAATGTTGGTTGAATAACATCACTGTGCATCGGAAAGAAAAACATGTGTCCTGGGTGACATTGGGGGCACTTGCAATGATGACGGTAGTGGCCTGGCGAGCAATGGCGCTGTGACACACGCCTGGATGCAGTCGCCCTCGATGCACTCTATGCACGGAAAACAGTATCGCACACATGAACGGAACAACAACAAAAAAGAGAAGGTATGGCGATGCGTACTGCCCATATCTGCGCAACCACAAACCCAATGAAGAACAACCGATTGGAGAGAACCCTGCCATTTTCCTGGAAATCTGGGAGCCTGCAGGAGTCGGTTTCCTAAAACATCGGAGCAGCTTGCCTCCCCTTCGTCGACACCGCAGCAGCAAGACCTGAGCAGGCCTTTGCTCACTGCCCTTGACACGGTGACAAGGGTGTACCAGTTTTGGCGTTTGAAGGGAACTGCTGGGAAACCACCCATTTTAGGGTGAGAAAATACTTCCATGCTCCAAGGTGACCTCTCGACTGGAAACCTTCCATACTGCGACGCCAGGGACTCGCAACCAAGGCAAGTGTGGACATTTCAGGTCTTTGGGCAACTTGAAAGGCTCAAACTTCCTGCTGCTGAGCAGCATCATGAAGACAGCTAAAGCTTTGCGACCAGTCGCAAGTTGGCTTGAACCGAAAATACTTGCGCATTGCGTGCGAATCATCGGACATGGAGGTTTCTCAAAATGGGAGACTGTCTTTTCGGTTGGTGGTTGAAGGGAACCACAGGAAACAACAACCAGTAGTGGGCCCTAGTTTGAGAGACCTCCAGATTCCATCCGCAAATGTCAAGTGTGAAAGTCATGCACAACCTCATGAAAAGCCTCCATTTCCAGAACTGTCCTGGCCACCAACACCAGGAGCCAGCTCCATCACGGCGTCTCGGCCTGGGTCTGTCTCAAAATCAGGGAGCCCCCAAATTAGCGACGATGCCCTTTGAACCCTTCTTTAAATAACATCAACCTGAGAGGCCCTCGACGAGGAGCTGTCAGCCACTGCATCGTGGTGCTCCAGTCGGCCCTCCCCTCGCTGGAATAAGAAGAGCTCCTGAAGCTCAAGATGACTCATGGGGCTTCTCTCGGAGCGACACTTCCTTCTCCAGCAAGTCATGACGCATGTGCACTCGAGCTTCAACAGCCTGCCGCAAGTTGAGATTGCCATCTGCATGAAGCATGCAGCATGTGCATCTCACTTCCATGCGAGCCTGCAACTCGGAGTTGTAGAGATGAATCAGCCTTACTGGCAGGATGCCGTGCATGACAATGACCAGCCTAGAAAGAGCTCCATGTTCAAAGGCAGCGACTCCTCCAAATCCTCCCCCTGAGACAGGCAGTCAGGAGAGAAACGTTTGGTCCATGTTCCGTGGGGTTGAAATTCCCAAAGTGTCGGAAATTGGTGGCTCAACTGAAACGCTCAACCAGCGAAGCACCAATGTTCGGCAAAAAAGCGTGACAAGGTCTAACCTCATGATCGCTGCTGATTTTCTCGTTATCAGCTTCAGAGTGTTTAGCCTTTAATACCATAGTTGTTTAATGATCGTCCATCGCTTTCCCGCAGTAGCCCGTTAGATTCTCGTAGTCCTTCAGTCTTCCAGTGGTCTTTGCGCAGTCTTCCCGCGGCTTTCTGTTCACATGTGGCTGTGGCTCAAAAAACCGGTACCCAAATAGAACCCTGGTAAGTGGAAACATGGACCAAAACCTGCGGTTTGCCCCTCCTGTTTAATTTTGAGCCACAGCCATGGAAAGACTTCTCCCTACTACGCGGACTTCAGTAGGCCAAGGGCAGGTTTCAACCACATTACCCATCGAAGGCTCACCTGCTCCTACCCGTGGCTTATTTCTTTCCATGGGTTTATAGTTCTTATAGTTCTAGAGTTGAAGGGGTGTGCCCTCAACAAAAGGCGGGAGTGCTGCAGAACTGACCATGCATTTGGCTATTTGGTGTGCCACAAGCCGGCATCAATCATCAAGAATCTGAGATTGAACTGGGTAGATTACAATGACATCCTCAAGATCGACGAGACCGTCCCCAAAAGCACTTTTCAAAACTCCTCCGAATGGTGTCCGCTTTCAGGCACCCTGTTTCAAAGTAAATTGGTCAGCAGTCAGTTCCCGCCTCACTCTGTTGCTCCACATCCCTCTGCCTCTGCAATTCCAAGTGCTGCTCCTGACGTCAAATGAATCCTCTCGCTTCGCTTCAATTGCTACAATGTGAGCTTGCAAGTTACTATCATGTGCATTCCTTTGAAAGCACGCTTGGGCAAACCCGACATCGCTGGTGCCCGTTGCATCCATCCCAAAATGGAACCCTGGCAAGTGGAACCCATGACTAAAATAGGCGGCCCCCTGGTGGTTTAATGTTGACCCATACCCGCAAATCGCTACCCGTTGCATCCGTGTGCTCGTTGCGTGGGCCTCCAATTGCCGCAGGCTGCGAAAGGAGTCCAGCACGCTTGCCGCCTTCCCGGCCGGCAGCTCCTCTGGCACCTGAGAGGAGCAGACCCAGATGGTGCCTAGGAGATGCCCAGGCTGCATGAAAATACGTTTCGTTCTTTATATGTACAAGTCGGAACATGTCTTCGAACCATTGCAAACCAAGCTACCAGGTGCAATCATTTGTGTCAGGCCAGCCTATGATGCATATGTTCAACATAAACTAATGTTTTCTAGCATACTCAAAGTACTATCGAGATATGTGTAGCAAAGCTTGGTTGTATTTTTCCAGCTCGGTGCCCGTACATAACACAGCTGGCATAGTATCAAGCCGGTGTTGAAATTCGTTGGGCTTATGATGTGACTTTAATGGCGTTTGCCAAACTACAACCATCCAACATCCTAACACATGTTTCGCCACTTTTCGGAGATGTTGCACAACACTACTTAAAAATTGAAAACGCAGTTGCTCGGGACATTGCCCTCTGTGCAAGAGAAGGCACCCGGTCTCTGTAGATTCATCACACCTGCAGAAAATGCAAACATGTAGGGTGACCACGCAAAAACAGTGCAAACATACGGAACATAGCGGCAATTTCTTAGCAGCATCCGATGCCACTCATTGAGAATGGCCAAAATCTGAGGAACCAAAACACCGAGCCCCCCCCCCAAAAAAAAAAACACCCAAAAAAAAAGTCTTGGGCGTGGCCCAGACATTTCCCTCAGGGCTTTGTTGGTTTTTGTTCTCGAGTTGTTTTGTTCTTTCTGGTGTTGCCTCCAGAAGTGCACGCGGTTCATGTAAGAAGATCGCAAAAGTAGGCAAGCGCACAGACGGGTCAATTGGCGCAAGCAAAAGACAGGTGCCAAAAGCGACCATGATTCCCCGAGTGTAGACAGAGTGAACAACGCTGACCCCTGCACTTTCAATTCTCCAAAACCACGCAGGGCTGGGGGACATTGATTTCGGTACCTTCTGTCTGAAAGACTTGTTGTTCCCCCTCAGGTTTTGCTTTCCTCGAGTTGTTTGTGTTTGTTTTTTTTTTCATGAACTACAAGATCAGCGCCTCTAAGACACCTTGCGGTGTAGGCTTCGCGGGATTAACACGGTGCTTGTGTACAGGGTTCGGGTGAAGCTTGGTGAAACCGCGGCGAGGCTGACGGTGTCAGCATTTGTTTCTTCAAAGACCTTGGAAAGTATACACACCCGGCAATTCCTCAATCTGAAAAACACTCACATAATCATAAAAACCGTCAAACACAACTTTTGAGGTTGCGGCATGCTGGCGACGCAGGCGGTTTGGCGATGCTGAAAGCACTGGTCTGTCATCATCAGCCATTTCGCTTCTTGGGTTGTCTAGATGAGCTGGGCAAGCGGGGCCAACGATGACGATGCGAAGGATGCTTGGGCCTTCAAAGTGAGAAGGGCCGTCTTTGACGTATTCTCATCTCAGGCTTGTCGGAGGCGCGCAACTGCCTCCTGCGTGGCACTGGGCTAGGCGCTGCTCCTTGATGCAAGTGCTTTCGAGCTGTGCTGGCGCAGGAGATACTTCAGGGCCTTCGGGGATTTTTCTGCACGCTCCAGTGCTCCGGGTTGCTCGCCAATGATGCTGCTACCAAATTTAGGCTAGATCCGGGCCTCGAACCGCTGAATCGCCGTAGATTCTGGGTTAAGGACTCTTCCGCTTCACGCCAGCTCTTGCTTGAAAAGCACCGTGCAGCGTGGAGAAGAACATCAAACCCAATCTGCGGTCCCCTTTGTCCTTGGTTTCCTCGCAACATCCATGTTCAAATTGAGGCTGGGATTCCTTCAACCCAGGTGACCCAAAACCAATCCACTTGAGGTTAGGAGGAAGGCCACCCACGAATCGAATCGCGAAAACCGCCCTTCGAAACGTGACCTGGTGCAGCAGCTCCAGCAAGTGTGTGTGCCACAGCGCCTCAGATCTCGGACCCCATCTTGACATCTTAACATCTAAGGACTGCGGCAACCAGATGATGGTCAGAGGTTAAGATGGGCAAGTTGTTAACATTGGGCAAACATCTTAACATCTCACTTCTGTTTGGGCAACCTCCTTTTGAGGGGCCCTCTGGTTGTGTCAACAGCATCACCAGGATTGGGTTTGTCAGTTTCACAAAGTCCCAAACTGACAAACTCACAACAACTGCACCTCTGGCATCTGATGCTCCAAAGCTGAGCGCTCAGCTCCACTGAAGTGCCTCACCCGGCGAAGCCTGCACGGCACAAGCTTCGTGCCCTCCCGCCAGCTATGAAACCTCCACGGGAACCTCTTGGTCAGTCAAAGAGGAGGGCATGAAACTGGCGCTTCAACCTTTTTCGCTGCAGTTCAAGCTGCAGACTTGACGGGTAGCTTGACTTGAAGCGCATTGCAAGGGCACAACAATCCTGCCTCGGAACAATTGAGCGCCAAAGCATTGCGCCTGATCAAAAGGACTCTTCCTCACAGATGCCCGGTTGAAAGGCCTCTGCATTGCTTTGCTGTTCAGCCTGTAAATGATGGACCAATGCACAAAGCGGGCAACTTGAATTCAATGTTAATATTGGGCATATTCAGTTTGTCAGTAGTATCACATTCGCCAGTGCTGGAATTGTGGAATTGATTCTGTTGGTCGACTTTCTACGACGAGCACCTCTAGCACGCGCGCGCAGCATGCCAGACCCTCTGTCCCTGTTCTGCTCTGTACCAGCGGCCTCTTTGAAATCACCCTGCGCTTGTCGAGGGTTTGAGGCTCCGCATTTGGCCAGAGTCTAGCCAACTCCATCAAAATCTGAACTTTGAAGGAGTCGGTACTGCGGATTCGCCAAGCCAACGAACAGCAATGGACTGCCTGAACTGTAGCTTGTGGCTTCACGTTCTGCCAGCCAACGATTCCCTCAACCTTCGCTTCTCCTCCGAATCTCCGCCGAAGTTCCGTCGCACTCGGCCAACCCGACAAACCAAACAGATTCGGCTGCTCAAAAACCGTTTTCCAAAATGGCCCCAGGCAAATGGAACCAAAGACCACCTGAAAATAACCCATCTGCCACACCCATTTGCCAAACCTGTTCAGTTTCAGAGAGCCACATGTTCAGAGGTGGGACTCAAAGGTCCAGTCGGCGAGCTGCGCCAACTTGCCCACCGTCACCGCCTTCATCTGCCGCTCCTGTAGGGTGGCAGCTCACCCCGTTGTCCTTTAAAGGGAAGCAACGACCTCGGTGTTCAACGAGGTGTTTTTGATGAACCCATCCCCTTTCATGGAAACAAGCCCAGGGGCTTCTATGGTTTTTTGTTTTCTTTAAAAGAGAAGGAAGCCAAACTGAGGTACTGAGGTGCTTGAATCAACCCATTCTGCTTACGCTTTCCACCAGGCTCGCAACCTGCAACTGCTGAAGGAGCTGCCGGAGACCCAGCAAGCACCACTCCCGGAAGCCCTTGCCAGGTGCCGGGAAGGGGAGGGGTAAAAAGGGGGGGGGGTCCGGGCTGTTTTGAGTTGCCTGTTTTGGGTTCTCATGTGTTCTCAATCTGTGTCCCCCTTCTTTTGAAAAGGGTGTTTTCGGGCAGCTTAGATATCGTTTTGTTAGAGGTGGTCATTTGGGTAAATGATTGCCTGTTTCATTCTTGGGCTGGGGGCTGACGTTTTGATCATTTGAAAGACGTTGCCCTTTTACTATTATTATGTCTGGGGAATTGGGTTCGGCGTTTGCTTCGGCGTGGTTTTTGTCACTGAAACTTGTATAGAGATTTACAACGGTTAATCATATTATAAAAAATGAATAAACAATAGTGTGTTTGCAACGCGTGCTACCTCTAAAAAATGTTAACCCCAATCAAGGCTATCATCACAAGTTTTGGGTTTCTAAGTACCCTGTTTCGTTTCACACCACTTACTTCTTTCAACTGAACAGGTAATTCATCTTTACTTTTTACAACCACTGACAAGAACGGCGTTTACATGCATCAATGTCATCAATGTGAGTATCATACTCACATGTTGATCTCACACACACATGCCAACAACAATGTTGTCAGTGTAGTTCATCACTTTTAATAGTTTTTCTGATGGGCTTAGTACATATGAAAATGCTTTATCGTCTTTAAGCTTTTTACTATGTGTCTCATGCTCATATATGTGAATTGTCGCTTCAGGACTTTCACGACCACCAATAAGTTCCGTATTAATAGAAGGCTTCCATTTCCTTTGTTAATCTGTTCATGCCTCACATTGTTTCAGTATACGCCACCCTTCCCAACCAACAATGTAAGAAGCGATGTTTGGAACTAAACCCTCAGGTAAGATAATCAAGTTCTCAACCATGAAATTATTCTCCGTCATCTTACCCTCGCTCATTTCTTCTCTTACTATATGTGGTGTTTCCTCTTTAAGTAGTTTTTGGGCTGGGGGTTGGTGGTCGGACGGGCTGGGTTTCAGGTTTAGTAACATTTGCTGACTTTCTTTTTAGTTAATAAAACACTGTTTAATCATCTTATAACCAGAAAAAGAATAAACAACAGTTGATTTGTCCCATATTCAATCTCACCAGCAACACAATCGCTATAACATCCCACACCATACTCACAACAATCACGCACATATCCTTTAGTTAATGTTTTTGAAAGTCTCGGTTAGTTCGCTAAGAATATGTCTCATATAATAATCGTTCCTTCTGTGTTCCCACCAACTGTTCACAAAGATTTTACACTACCTCCGCCAGCGTTACCGCCAGCCCGGCCGGCCAATTTAAATTCCCGTTTTAGATTGGTACGTCTTGAAAGCCTGCCTCTGGCTATTTGCTTGCTGTTCGTTGCCAACTACATCTTCCGCAACCAGCCAGTTGTTCTGGGATGAGGAAAAAAACAGGCCCCATCCCAAGAAATCCAGGCAAGAACAAGGGGGATTCATGTCTTTCTTGCTTTTTCAAGAACTTAAGGAAATCTGGGAGCCCCGTCCGAGACACGGGGCATTCATGTCTTTCTTTCTTTCTCTCTCCACGAGCCACGTAGACAGGGGTTAGGCAGCTCAATTCAGCGCACTTTGCTCCGCAATTCCGGGCGTTTATGTAGCATGGAATTACGAAAGCATCGGTCTGCAATTGCAGGCAGCGGTGTTGCACCGACATGGCGCCTTAGGTTGGACCTTTGTGGCGCAATCTGACCTGGCTTGGCAGGACCTAGCGCAATGCAGCTGCTAGCAAAGGCTAGAATTGTGTTGCGCCCTGTTTTTACGGGGCAGGGGTCTGTCTCGGTGTTGCTCCAGGGCGCGTGAGGGTGGCCCGGCCAGCCGCTTTAAATTTCCGATTTAAGCAGATGTCTTACACTACCTCCCAGCCCTGAAGCCTGGCCACTCCCCCACGTATTTAAAAGTCGTCACCGTACCGATTAGCGTGTTTAAACTGTTTCATGCTTATTATTTTACAATATGGTTCCATCGCTTGATAACGCTTGATAAAACATTCTTCTATCGTTAGACCTCTCGTTACCTTCTTCATTACCAAACATTTTACCAATACTTCTTCTATATTCTTCTTCACTCAATCTGGGAATATGTGCAATATCTTTGTTAAGCATTTCTCTTCAGGCAAACCTCTACCTTTCATAAAGCTCTCTTATTTTACACACAAACACCGACATTTAAAACACCCCGTTTTTATGTTCTCACCAAGAATGTTGCAAACATGCACAGGTAAAATATTTGCTAATGGCACTAGGTGTTTGCAACTTAACTGTCACAAGGGCGGCCATCATAATTAAATACCGTCACGCCTCGCTTGATTTTACAAGTTAATACTTCTTGAAGTATTTTTTGTAGTGGTATTATTCCATCCATGCGCGAAGCACACGTCCACAGCTCCGGCTAGAAATTTGCAAGCGCCCGACGCAAACCGGGGATGTTGCTGGCCCGGGCTGGGGTTGAGTCTGCAACGAAGTATGTAACGGCTATGCGACGAGGCCTGTAACGAGGCAAAACAAAGCGCATCACGCACACCACACCTGCGCAGCCGCAGCCAGAAAGTCGTAGCTATTCAAGCCGAGA
>CAUJNA010000918.1:82500-86488 GCA_963377175.1 Effrenium voratum | reverse complement strand
CTCACTCACTCACTCACTCACTCACTCACTCACTCACTCACTCACTCACTCACTCACTCACTCACTCACACACTCACTCACTCACTCGCTCGCTCGCTCGCTCACTCACTCACTGACTCACTCACTCGCTCTTCAGATTGACACTTCTGATCGACACTTCGGATCGGCACTTCTGATCGACTTCTAATCGACACTTCTCAGCAACACTTCTGATTGACACTTCTGATCGACACTTCTAATCGACACCTCTGAACGACACTTCCGAATGACACTTCTGATCGACACTTCTGAATGACACTTCTAATCGACACTTCTGAACGACACTTCTAGTCGACACTTCTGATCGACACTTCTAATCGACACTTCTAATCGACACTTCTCAACGTCACTTCTAATCGACACTTTTCAACGACACTTCTAATTAATCGACACTTCCGAACAACACTTCTCATCGACACTTCTGAACAACACTTCTGATCGACGACTCTGATCGACACTTCGGAACGACACTTCTGATTGACACTTCTGATTGACACTTCTAATCGACACTTCTGATTGACACTTTTGAACGACACTTTTGATCGACACTTCTGAACGACACTTCTAACCGACACTTCTGAACGATTCTTCTGACGGACACTTTCGATCGACACTTCTGAATGACACTTCTGATCGACACTTCTGAACGACACTTCTAATCGACACTTCTAATCGACACTTCTGATGGACACTTCTGATCAACACTTCCAAACAACTTTTCTGAACGATACTTCTGTCTCCAAATGCGCACCGCGCCACAGCGAGAGCGATTGGACCCACCCAAAGTGCGCAGAGGGTTCGCTTTGCCTGCTCAAAATGCGCACCGCGCCACAGCCAGAGCGATTCGACCCGCCCAAAGTGCGGTTCACTTCGCGTTCTCAAAATGCGCGCCGCGCCACAGCGACAGCGCTTCGACCCACCCAAAGTGCGCAGAGGGTTCACTTCGCGTTCTCAAAATGCGCACTGCGCCACAGCGAGAGCGATCCGACTTATTCAATCTGACGTGCCTGCCACGAAATCTACACCCAGGCGCCAAAGTACTGCGCCTGCCACGAATATTCAACGAAAAGCTCTAAAGCGCCGCGCCTGCCACAAAATTAAAGCAAACCACTCTAAAGTGCTGCGCCTGTCACACAAAGTAAGCTTGCCACGAACTCAAACTCATCCAAACTGCTGCGCCTGCCACGAAACCCAACTTTGACACGTTTACGACATGCATCCAAAACTAGCACGGGACTGTGGCGCCAGAATGATTTCGACCAACTTTGACATGTTTCAAGCTCGCCAAAACGAGCCGATTGTACAACAGGGCCAACGAAAACTACACTCGAGGAAAGGCTCGCGCGCGCATTCCAAGCAAAACACCTCAAAACGTCGACCCCTGAAAAGCAATCTGACATGCTAAGAGCTACGATTCCCGCACAGGGGCACGAAAAATGACACGCTTCAAGTCATTTGAATGGCACGTTTTTCGCTTCCCCCATTGGCACGGCGATTGCGACACTCGCGGACACATGCGGACGCTTGCGGACGCTTGCGAACGCTTGGGGACGTAAATCAACGACTTCTGGTCGCGTCCTAACCCCCAGACCCCCGACCTCTAAACGGAAACCCTTCTGCTACGACATTCGGGAAAAGTCACTGCCATATCACGCATTCCATCTTTAGGATACAACGTAATGCCACATTCTCTCACAACGGCATCTTCTTTACTATTCTATAATCAGAATAAAATCCAGTGACAACAGGGCTATCAGACTTTGACTTACGTTATACGCCATTTTTCCCCCAACAGCTGAAAGCTTTGGGCCCCGATAGGCTCCGGGGTGGTCCGGGGCGGCCCTGAGGAAAGGTTCCACGAGGGTTCCATTAGGGTACCAAGTTCCACGAGGGTTCCACGAGGTTCTGCAAGGGCTGCGGGGTGGTGCGAGCACTAAAAAGAGCACCGCATGCTGTTGGGGATGTCACTTGAGCTTATTCTCAATTCATCTAAATCTGGGAAAGGGGTTTTTAATGAAATTCAAAGTCATTCTTGTCTCCCGCTCCATTTTCTCACCTGATATTATAAGGTGCTGTTTCTTTTAGTGTGTTGTATTCTATCTTGAGGGTGGAGTTTATGTTGGCAAAATATGTTCCTACAAAATAATATAATTCACCAACAGCTGAAAGATAAGGAGTCTCAGCCCAGATAAGGTTTGCGGGTGGCTCGGCGGAGCTTTGGAGTCAGGTTCGAGCAAGGTTCCGGAGGTTCTGGGGAGACCGGGTGGAGTTTTCGGGGTGGTCTGGTGCAGGCCAGGTGAAAAGTTCAAGGGAGGTTCCGGAGGTTCCGGGGTGGTGCGGAGGTTCCGGGGAGGTTCCGGGGTGGCTGGCGCAGGCCAGGTAAGGTTAAGAAGGTTCGGGAGGTTACGGGGAGGTCTGGTGCAGGCCAGACGTAGGGTTCAAGGAAGGTTCGCAGAGGCGTAAGGTTTTGGGTGGTCTGGTGCAGGCCAGCCAGGTTCTGGAGAAGCAGGCATTGGAGGTTTGGGAGGTATCGGGGGAGTCCGGGGCGGCTCTGAGGTAAGGCTCCGCAGCAAGGATTCCGCAGGTTCTGAGGTAAGGTTTCGCAAGGTTCTGCGAGGATCGAAAAAGAGCGCCACATGCTGTTGGGGATATCGCCTGAGCTTATGCCAAGATTAACGAAAAACAACATAATATTCATTATGATTTGGACGAGGGATTCGGAAGCACCCAAGCGACGCACAAGAAGGCAAAAGAGAAAGACCCAACAATAACCATAGCAGATGTAAAGTTGTTTTCTTAAGAAACAGCCAATCAAACAAATCAATAATTATAGAGGCACGAAATCCTACACCGCACCGTTGGCACGATATCAATATCACATAGACATAATGCACATGACAACGGTGGCAAAATAAGGCGAACCAACGTAAGCTTTAGTAGTCATTGACATCTTTAGTAAACTGGCGGATGTTGTCCCTATGAAAGAAAGATGGTGAGCACGGTTTTCAAGCATTGAAAAACAAGCTTTAAAAAAGATGGGTTATCCAATGAGTGTGTATTCTGATGATGATGGCGCTTTCGCTAACAAAAACAATGTCCAAAAGTTGTTTGAAAGCGAGGGTGTAAGACGCATCGTCATGAAGACCCACGCGAACGCGGCGGAGCATTCTACTAGGACAAGGAAAAACACAACTCACGATAGAGCTAGGTTTAACAAATTTACTGACGCCTTAACACCAGCATTGAAACAGTATAACAGCACATTACACTCATCAACAAAAACGACACCGACCGAAGCGCACAAGCACGACAACAAGGTGAATGTAAAAGTCAAACTCAAACTCAAAGAAAAGAACACAAGAAAGTATCCGAGCATAGAGAAGAACGATCAGGCAAAAGTGTTTCAAAAGAGAAGGGGCAATTACACCGACAGAAAATAGTATGTCAGTCGTTGGAGCAATAATAAAACCTACAGAGTAGCAAGAATAAACAAACCGCTTTCGAAACATTACATATTGTTAGTTAATGGTTAAAAATACAGTTTCAGTTCCTTGTTATATTATATTTTGTAATATTCCATGGGTGATTGCTTCGGTTCTTTAATTTCTCAATGGTTCACTTTCTTAAGATATATACCTTTATTGTTCTTATATTCCTGGCTATCTCTAGCTACTTCTTTCGGTTAATAATTGTTATTATTATATGTTGGCTTCTTAGTCATGCTTTCTAAAAGTGAATACATATGTTTGTTCTGTCCCATTATCTCAGCAATTTTCCTAATCAGTGTCAACACTTTTCATAAATACTATGTTACAAAACAAACTTCAATAACTACCCTATTTAATTTCTAAAGCTTTCGTAATTTAAGTGTCCAACCTCCTTATCTTGAACCATCATTCTAATGATTTTATCTAAATCCTCCTGTGTATGACCGCATACTATTGCTTTG
>CAUJNA010000918.1:47500-77500 GCA_963377175.1 Effrenium voratum | reverse complement strand
GAGGCCCTCATCTTGATGCCAAGGCTTTCGGTGAGTCCCAGCCATGCGCCTGCTCCTGCTCCTGAAACTCCTCCCAGTACAGCTTCAAGCCTGTGGAGTATCCCAGCTTCCACGTGTGGTCTTGTAGCGCTTTCGGCTCCTAACAACGCCCCAAGGCCAGGATCAAATTGCAAGCAAGCAATTAAACCAAAAAGCAGACATGAGAAAAATCTCCGGCTCCTGTGGCACGCAGCTTTCAAGGAAGCTCCCCAAGCTTTGGGAGAGCGCAGACAAGTTGGAAAGCCCACGGCCAAAGGTGTTTTGCACCACGTTTCTGGAGAAGAGCTCGCCACTGAGCGCGCCCACGCCTTCCCAGCCGCTCATCGCTAGTCCCGCAAAACCGCCATTTGTAAAACGGATATCCGGGTCCAACCAAATATGTGTAGAAGCTTGCGTGTGCGAGTGTCTGCGTGTTCTGCGTCTGTGGTGTCGGTGCGTGTTTGTGTGCTGTTTGCGTGTGAATGGCTCTGTGTGTGTGCGCTTGCAACCTTGGCGCTTCAGTGCAACCATGGAGATCGCTCGTCGGATTGTCTACTTCACTTCAACTTGAAACTTGTCCTTATGTATCTGGCTGCGTACACTGCTTTAACATGCCTCTGTGCTCCTGCTTGTATATGCCGTTTGAGCCATTTTGCAAAAAGAACAACGATGCAAATGAATTCGTGGGCACGTGGCAAATCTGTAGTTGGCTGCAAATAAGCCAGCACAACACCGGCATGGGGTCAATCTAAGCCGAGCGCCATCGCCAAGCTTTCCTTTTAGATGTTGACGGAGGCACCTTTTGATCTCTTCTATTGGTTCGGCTTCACAAGCCCTAGCTACCACATAGGAGCTGACGATCGCTGGGGACTGCTAACAACGTGCCTTGTGCGCCGGACGCGCCAGACACATGCCACGCAATACCCCGGTCGCTGTGGGCAGTTAGAAACCCGTGATCCCATGTCTGAGCTGTCATATCTGAATCTCCCGGTACACTTCACAGGCTCATCGAGTCATGTCTTGCTTGTAGTGTGAAGATCCATGTGGCTTTGGAAGACTCACTGCTGCTAAAGAATCTGCAATGCTTGAGAACAGCCTTGATTTCAGCATATGCTCCTTGCATTCTCAAGCTTGAGCATGCGATTTGCAGCTGGACACGATTTATTGCCTGTCTTTGTGGACTTTGCACCATCCTTCCATCACAAGGTCATTATCTACTGGTACCTGATGCTTACCTGCTGTACATTCCAGCATGGAAGCAACCCTTTTGATCGCATCAGCCTGTCCATAATCACGCGCGCGGCTTTCTCTGGTATTGCGGCAGCTTCAAAGATCGCGCCAAAGCTTCGTGGCACTCTGCAGGATTCCCTGGCATCCGTTCACTATCTGCACCAAGTTCAACAGAAGTTACTCGCATTCTCTTGGAGGTTCTTGAAGTCTCTTGAGGTCTCTCGAGGTCTCTAGGCTCGCGAAATCTCTAAAAAACTGGTGAAGCAAGCAAAAAATCAAGCCCTTCTCCTACAAGGGCACTCTTTCCTGCCCCTTGCCTGCAGTTCTTCTGGTGGCTCCTGGCACTCCTTGCATGCCATCTTGCAGCAGGACCTGCGATTCGGCACAGCTCGCACGGGGCTGTGTCAAAATAGGGGAGCCCTGCAAAATGGGTGGCGAATTCCTTTTGAAACAACCCAAAAGGACGTGCCCGGAGAAACACAACCCCGCTGATATGTGTCATGGTCAAAGCCTGTGGGCTGCAGTCCTGGAACCCTTCCAAGAGGTTGGAGACCATCCCCACCAACCCCAAGTATGCCGGTCAACAGTGACCATGGCATTTATTAGAAGATGGACGAAATCCACTGTCTCACCCCCACTGTCTCGTGTGGCTGGCCCTGCCAAGCTTTCAAGTGCTCAAGCCTGCCTCCTCGGCGTGACGGGGCGTATGGTTTCTCATGGTCGCCCTGGTATACGTTGGTAGTTGATTTATCCTGCTATTCCTAGGTGTTCATTCATCCTGCATTATTCATAAGATAGATGAAGCCCTACAACAAATGGGGATAAACCACCTACCGCTGGTGTGTAGTGGATTTTGTCCATCAGTAGTATCAGAAAACACTGACTGCTGCATAATACATCTAGAACCAGTCGTTAGCAAAGGGAAGTTCCCTTTCAAAGGAAAGGAAAACAGCTTGAGTGCGTCACTGCCGTTTTCAAACTGTGAGGTCTGAAGCCATGCCAGGCTCAGCAATGCAGATGCGAGATCCGCGCTTCCAATGCTTGTAGGAGAGGTGCCTGGCACCATGAAAAGCAAAACTACACACACATACATGTGTTCTATGTTATAGTATATAGGTTATGGCCCCCCCAGTATCTACCTTTGTTTCCTTGATAACAAAAAGTAGGTTGGGTGCTTTACTTGCTGTTTTTTAAAGTGTTTCTTGAATGTTGAGACTTTGGTCAGAAATCCAAGGCTAGCTTTAGCAGACGTGTTGACGTTCATTAGACGGTGTGGGTGGGCCAGGCTTGGAAGCAGTGAGGCTTGAGAGCCTTCAATTGGGCTGACTTGGAGCTACGCTTGAGAGCTTGCAGCTTGCAGAAGCAGACCAGTTTGAGTCATAGAGCTCTTGAATTGCCAAAACGCGGCCTAAAAGCTCCAAGACCCAAAATGTGATTCTGTTTTCCTTGCAGCAGCTTGGAACTGTTTACGGGTTGAAGGATTTGTTTTCGGGCCTTACACCAGTAGGGTGTTTAGGGTGGGGATTTAGAAGGTTGGCTTAAGGTATGTTTAGGGTAGGCTCAGGGTAGGTTTTGGGTAGGTTAGGGTGGGTTTAAGGTGGGATTAGGGTTGGTTTGGTGCAGGCTTGGGGTAGAGCGCGCCGGCCCCGAATTTTGCGTTTCGAGGCTTGAAGCGATCGTTTCGGGCCCGTCCAAACTTGTCCAGAACGCGAAAATGCTCTGCCTTGTCGATCTGGCCGATCCGTCCCGGCCGCCGGGTGGATAGCAGTAACTTTCGCAAATTCTTGCGCGCAGAAATTTGTAGTTGTGGATGCGCCGTCCTAAGGTTAAGCCCGTCGTCGACTCGCAAAGCAGGCAAGCCTCGAAGTGCATGTGTAGGGCCCTTGTTTTCTGGAAAGTCCCTCCGGGGCCCGAAACGGCGAGCTCGAGCTTCGAAACTTGTTGTTCGCGCCCGCCCCGATCCCAAGCACATCCAAGACGCGAAAACGCAGCGCTTCGGCTTTGTCGGTCTAGTTGCTTGCCGCACAGGAGCCAGCGCGCAGGATACGGGTAGGGAACCGTGAGCCGCTCGCGCAGCGACTCGCCAGACGCAGACCGAAGTGCCGCAGCGCAGGTCATGGCAAGGCGCGAAGCGAACGTTTAGGAATCATCGGCTTTGCGCAACGCAATCTGGATTCCAGCGCCTGTTTCAAAAAGAAAGCCCGCCTCAATATATGTTTACTCACCTGAGCAATGCATGCACGCAAAAAGAGCTGGAGTTCAAAAGCGACGCGACAAACACACACACCCACACACAGACACACACACACAGACACACACAGAGAGACAGACAGACAGACAGATAAACAGACAGACAGACACAGACAGACAGACCGACCGACCGACCGACCGACCGACCGACCGACCGACCGACCGACCGACCAGACGAACAGACGAACAGACAAACAGACAAACAGACAAACAGACAAACAGACAAGCAGACAAACAGACAAACAGACAACACACAAACACAAGCCCCGCAAACACGCGGTCACAGGTTGCGAGTGACAAGCAAGGTGCCCACACTGAACTACTCTTTTGTTTGGAGCGTTTTAGCGGCGGCATGTCACCAAGCGCAACCCCGCAACGAGTCTAACTTTGCCTGTTAGCCTCGCGCAACACCTTGCAGCCAGCAACCAGGCAGCCAAGCACGACCGCTGCCGCTTCTAGGGCCCGGCGTCGTTGGGTTATTGCCAACACGCGCAAGCCCATCGCAGCTCAGCTGCTTGGAGCTGTCAGGATCTCGCCCGAAGGGCACCCACGGCTCTATCGGGAGTTCTCAGATCAGCTCCTGCTGAACACGACGAGTCTCAGAGACCACGACCGCGGCCGCGCCACGCGCTGCAGCTGGCGCTCGACAAAAACAAACGGTACAGCGCCAGCATGACCTCCAAGGCTTGCCAATGAAGATCTGCGCAAAACATGCGCCGACCAAAGCGCACCAGCAAGCAAACGAAACCCGCCTTCGCAAGCGGAGCGCATTCGCGTGTGCGCTCCAAGGCCTCGCGACAGCGCCAACTGACCTCGGTGACGCAGCCCCGCGCGATCAGCCACGACCAGCCACGATAAGCGCGCGCGGGCCGTGGGCAAATCCAGAGCCTCGTAGTCCTGCAGCTTGACGATGAGAGCTTGCACGTTCCGATTTCCACATCCTCGCGTGTCGAAGATGCACAGGAACCGTGCGACCCTGCGAAAGCTCCTTCATCAGGCACTTCCAGGGGCCGGCCAGAGCCTTGAACGTCCGCCAAACGCTAGTGGAGTTGCCCGCCGCCCAAGAGCGCCTGCCTGGCGCCCTTAGAGATGTGGCGCCGCCCGCTTTCCTTCGCTTCCACGAGGCAGCCTCCTCCCTGCCTTCTGCCCAGCGGACTTTGACTGCGTCTTGCGGCGCCCGGGTGACTTTTGCGCGGTCCTTCTCCGCGGCTGCCGCCTTCTTGTCTGCGGGGGTTGGGGTCGGTGGTGGAGACGACATCAAAGCTGAAGTCTTCGGCGTCCAACTTCTCGACGCTTTCCACCTTGGCGCACTCCCTCCGTCGGCAAGCAATGGGTCGACCATTAGGATGCCTTTGACTAGGCAAGTCGCGCCTGTGCTTGTTGGCAAGACTTGAGCCACCCCCAAACCTTATCTGGGCTGAGAACTCTTGGCTTTCAGCTGTTGGGGAATAAGTCTAAATAAAAATCTAGTTGAAATCCGGTCAAAAAAGAAATCATACTGATATTCTAGTTGAAACTAACTAGACATTCTACTAGAAATTTGTAAAGTTGTTCCTATGTAAATTATGATGAAAGGATTGAACAAGTCTTGTTGGAAATAGAACTTCCTTACTAAATTCAATTTAATGTTTATTTAATGTTTAACTCTCGAGAAAGGGATTCCCCCTTTCACATCTGAGTTGACATTACAAAACACAGTTGATATTTAGTGAAATCCTCTTTACAAAGGAGACCCTAGTTCAATTCTAACTGAAATTAGAAATTCTACTAGAATTCGGTCCTCGTTGGATTCTATTTAGAGCATCATTGAGAAAACGTGAAACAATCCTCCTGAGAAAGAAAATCCCTTTAACACCTAATTTGACATCATCTGGGAAAAAAACAACGATTTGCAGTTTAAATTCTAGTTGAAGCCAGAGATTCTACTAGAGTTCTTTCCAAATGTGTATATATATATATATGTATATTCAAATTCTAACAAAAAGATTGCACAAATCATCCTGGAAAATGAAATCACCTAGTTGAAATCCATCTGAACAAGGAATCCAAGTTAAGTTCTCTCGCTGGAATTTCTGCTGGGATCCGGTCCTCATTAAATGTTCCTTCCAAACATGACACGCATGCAAAGGTAGATCACAGGGGGGAGCTGTGTCTATATATGTATATATGCACACGCACACGCACGTACCCAGAGTGACACGCCCCAAAGCATCCACGGACCGGACCAAGCAAGTCAGCTGCTCTTGATGTCAGGACACTGGAAACCTTCAGCTTGGAAGATGTGGTGCAGGATACACGCCGCCGCCACGCTTCTGTGTTTGCCTCGGCGGCAGTACCTCGAGGCGTTGTTTGCTCAAAAACTCGCCTGTCTGTGCAGAATGGCATGAGCGCACACTGCCACAGAAAGCTTCATCTCAGATCTGGGACCTGCTCACGGGCCCGAGTATGCACTGCAAACATCGTGTCAGTGGGCAACGTCAACAGGGTTTGCCACGCTCCCTTTGCTTGCCTTCCACACTGCTTGCAGACTTGCACTCAACATGTTGTGTGCTTGACACCCTCTGTTTGCAAGCCTTTCAAGTCTTGTTTCTCTGCTCTGCATTCCTTCTGAGCGTGAACCACACGGAAGACAGGCTGCCATGCATCAGAAGCGAACTGACGGCTGCCTCGTCTCTCGATTCGAGTGACCACCTGTCAGAAGCCCGCCATGTACAAGCAGGCACGCATACAACGATGCCCTACACAGTTGAAGAAAAAGGGCCACTTAGCTGTGGGTCAAAAGTAGGTACTCAAAATGGAACCCTGGCAAATGGAAACATAGACTAAAACCTGCGGTCCCCTGGTGGTTTCATTTTGACCCATAGTCACTTTAAGGATTGCCCTTACTCTACTTGCAACATTTAAGGCATCCATGGCTTGAGAGGCCCAAAAAACCAGCTCTGCTCTCAGCCCCCGCCTCTCGGAACCTTCTCTTTGCGATCCCTAGCCAGACTCGAAAGTTCCTGGCCAACTGAAGACACTGTCTCGCCTGAAGGCTTGACTGACCATACATCCTCGAACAACGCTCAAACCAACATCAGAGTGGAAATCAAGGAATTGAGTGTTCTTCACCAAAAGCTGAAGGCAACTTGAATGAAATTCTAGTCCTGTGCTGGACTAGGCGACTGATGATGAGGTGATGTCTTCCAGAGTGCCTGCGAACGAGTGGTCGCTGGAATCAGTCTTGCTCTGATGGAGCAAGGATGCACAAGTTGAGGCTATCTTCATCAAGGTGGGGATACATCTTTATGGTGCGCTCAAGCGGCACGCCACAGGAAACAAGCTGTTACTGGTGCAGTTCAAAGACATGCGCACAAGGATGCAATAATTTGGCCTCGTCAGATGCATGGCATCTGGGTCTGGAAACCTGAGCGACGAAAGCAAGATGCGTGCCAAACTCCGAGATGATTGAAACATGTCATGCCAGGGGCCAAACAGTGCCTTGTGACTGGAAGCTCATGAATGATGCTGCCAAGGCATCACAAGAAAAAACGAGCGGCATCCGCGCATCCAGGATGATCTCCGACGGGAATCCCCTTAGCAACCAGGGCCGGGAAAGCAGTCATGACTTGCATTGGCAGTGGCTCATGGTTGTGACGCAGGGTGGAATGTTGTTTCCACCTCCAAGCACATGGGTGAAGAATATTCCTCAGCCAAGTCGCATGTTGCTCAAAGACTCAGAGATCAAATACTCCGGGACGTCAGCCGATCCCCCGCCGCCTCAAAGCACACCAAGTGGAAAAACGCGACGATTCTTCGACCCGCTTCTTACGTCAAGCCATGAGCTCAGGCGTGTCTGGCGCCCCTTGGAGAAAGATGAAAATTGCGTCTGAGCACTGCACCCATCTCCATCGTTTTGTCTGCAAGGGCATAGTCCAGAGTCTCTAGTCCGAAGGTCCCCTGAGCTACCCATCGACAGAGATACGGCGTGAGACGTGAGAGTTGCCTCGATTTCTGCAAGCATAACCAATCTCCCTCTCAGTAGCTCTTTTCTAAAGCAACGGATGCAACACACGGAAGTGCTGACAGGTCAGCAAACATGATGGTTCGGGATGGTCAAACGTCAGATATAACATCATTGTATATTATTCGCTGGCTACTGGTTAATGAAGGAGAAAGCTTCAACGAGCAACGCAAGCGTCGAACTGAATGGGCCATCAAGAGCACTATGATTGGCCGGTAGAGTCTCCCTCGTGGAAACTCCACCATTGCCAGCACTGTCCATGTACGATCATGTTCTGGGCTGGTGCCATGACCACCCTTGTTCACAGGCTGGTTGATTGTCCTGACGTCAACTCAACTATCCCAGCGTGTTTTGTAGTTGCATCACTTACTTGAGTTGCTCACGCAAAAGCCTGAGCCCAGTGCCAACAGAATATGCCTGGCGGCGCCGCCGGCAGCATCTGCATCGCTGATCTGGCATGCTGTGCGGGAGGAAATCCTTGCATGCGGACACAAAATAGGCTGTCTAAACTGAGATCCCAAGCACTGAAGGGCTGCAAAACACTGCTTCTCGACTGAGCGGCAGCTTTTTGACGACCCCTGTTTGCTTTCCATGACTGGACAATCCACTGCCTTTGAAGAGACACAGGTCGGAACTCTGCCTGACAGGGAATCAAGGACAGGCTTTCTTCCTGCACGCATGGCAACTCTTTTGCATGGAGCAGCAGCAGAAATTCTTCAGCCTGTCGTCCAAGGGCTGACTGGGATGTCAAAGCTTTGTCAAGTCATGAAGCTTTTGTCTCACCCCCAGCTGACTCCCTCTGTCGGGCCTCCTGAGATGATGCGGTCCTGAGGAAAACGGCTGAAGTCTGCGCATTGCCTGCAAAACATTGCACAACCAAAGCCACAATTTGGGATAGTCTTTCAGTGGCACAAGCCAAGTGTTGGGAAGCCCTTTGGGGAGGACCCACACGGCCCAAGACTAGCCGTCAATACTCCACCCCCATCGCGTCTCCGCGTCTCCGTGGGAGTGGCCTGGGGCTCTGTAGGTGGGGGCGGCGGTGGCAAGTCCTGCCACGCGAGCCGGAACCCGGTGCAAACAAAGCTCCAGCTCCCTGACTCGACCTTAGCGCGTGGCAACTTTTGCTCAAACCCCTGGTAGGTTGGTTTACGGCTAGTGAGTGCCCCAAATGAACGAACTCAGGGATCCCCACTCAAAGGAGATAACCTCTTGACCATCGAGTGGGGGGCGTAACTTACACCAAATCAACCCATTGACCCTACTTAGCCCCGTGGAACGTGCATACTTGCAGGAAGTTCTTTTGGTTAGTCGGTCAGCGAAAACAGGTGATGAAGTCTAAAGGTGAACTACGGCTCTTTTCAATAGGTATCCTGAGCAGGGAACTTCACGGCAATTGTGCAGGTCAATTGCAGAATTTCTCAAAACTGGCGCCTGGCAAGTATTTTTTGTTTGGCTCCAAAATCAAGACATGTTCAACGGAGATGCAAAGGCAAGAAAGCGCAGTTCCAAACGATGCATGAGACCGGTGACCCGCCTCCACTTTCTCCGGGCCCTTCCCAGCTTCAGACGTCCTTTCCTCGTGGAAAGCGCCATGCCACCCATCAAAAAGATTACCCGGCGCCGGGAGAAAGACTGAGGCTCCAACCGGTGCTGACTGGCCGGGCCTGGCATCTAATTCAGCCCATGGCAACCCGTCCTTCGAAAGAGCGCACCCCAAATCGCTAACGCCATGCGCGGCCTCGGCGCTGGTCGCAAGGGCCGCGGGGGCACTGCCTAGGCTTCAAACTGCTGGCCGAAAGGCCCAAAGGCCCAGGTAAATCAGAACATGCTGGACCAGTCAGGCTTTCGTGTACGCACAAATCTCCTGTTCAGTCCCACCTCTGATATCACTGTGACGTGTCTTTTTGGGAAGCCCGCTGTTTGATGTGAATGGAGAAAACCAAGTCCGTTTTCCTTCGCGCACACACACACACACACACACGAGTGTGCTGCAGGCGGTGGATGCTCCGGCGGAGGCGGAGGCTCCTGACATGCAAGTAACCCATGTTTGCACTGTGTGCAAACATCAATGACCTTGAAGTTGTGATGGTGCAACGTTCTGTGTTTGTGTTGTTCGACTTTAGAATGGCCTTCCCTGTTTGAACGAACCCTAAAGTTGGGCCCCAAACAGGTGAGCATCTGTGGATGGAGATGCACCCTGCACATCTTGGCATAAACCACCCACTGGATGGTTCATAATTTTGTGCATCAACATACTCAACAGTACTCAACAATACTCAACAGTACTCAACAGTACTCAACAGTAGTCAACAGTACTCAACAGTACTCAACAGTACTGCAGACCCTGGTAGACCCACCCATTCCCGCCTTGCCGTCTTGGCTCAAATCCTCCGTCTTCATCCAGCCAGCAATGCTCTGACGGAGCATTACCTGCAACAGCAATGTTGTACAAAGTATCAAGAGCGTCCAGATATACGAGCTTGTGTTTCGGGGAAATCCCCCCTTCAGTTGGCTTTGGCGAGAACTGAACGCAAACCAACCATTCGAGACAAACCCGTATATGCCTATATGCATGCCCCTGCCTATCCGCTCAGGATGCGCATGCAAATCAGTGTAAGCCATAAACCCAGCTAAGAAAACCAAATGCCCCAAGCCCCGTTTTCTCTAGATACCAGGCTCTGCCTGAACGCCTGTAGCCTTTCTGTGCTTCAATCTTGCGAGCTTGCCTTGCCTTCGTCCAGTCATCCTTCTGCTCAAGCACCTTGACGGGGCAGCCAAGCAAGAGCATCTGACCAAACTCTGAGTTGTTTGTGGCAGGAAGGTAAATTGGAAGCCTGCTCTCTAGAGTTTGTTCCCTCAACTCTATCGGCCAGCCTTTCATCCTTACCTCAAGCCCTTCAGGTTGACCGCTGCGATCCAGTGGCCCGCCTGCACGACCAAGCCGGGGGTGACGGTCACCTGGGCTGCACAAGTTCTGGGCTCGGGACATTTCTTGCTCTTGTCTGGCGCTTTGCTTGGATACAACCCGCTACTTGCAAGGCCCTCCCAACAGGTATGTGTCAAAATTGGTGGGCATGTGTCCAAATAAGGTAGTTTCCATTTCTGTACCTGCAGGTGTGGCAAACCCCGTCGAGCACTGCACCTTCCGCTTCTCATACGTGGCGTACTCAGCCTCGCGATCCTGGTCTGGACCAGTCGCTTGAGGCTTTTGCTGCCAACGCCTTGAGATGAGGCATACGGTCACTCAGAGTGTTGTGTGAGTGTGTGAGAGTTTGTAAGCTATGGAAAGGCGCAAAAACATCCACAGTTGTGTAAGCGTGCGAAACGTTGCGCAGGAGTACGTAAACATGTAAAAACTGTGCAAATATGGACAAGCTCAAATCGTGTTTCAAGCAAACTTGCACAATGTGAACAAGAGCAATATGTGTGGGTGTGTGCACATCTGCTTGAGTTCGAACGTGTGTTTGTGTGCTTGTTTGCTCGTTTGTTCGATTGTTTGTGGATTTCTTTTTTTCATGTGTTGGTTCGTTTGTGTGTTTGCTTGTTTGTGTGTTTGCTTGTTTGTGTGTTTGTGTGTTTATGTGTCTGTGTGTTGTGTGTTTGTGTGATTGTTTGTTTGCTTGTTTGCTCGCTTGCTTTGCTTTGCTTGCTTGCCTGCTTGCCTGCTTGCCTGCCTGCCTGCCTGCTTGCCTGCTTGCCTGCTTGCCTGCTTGCCTGCTTGCCTGCTTGCCTGCTTGCTTGCTTGCCTGCTTGCCTGCCTGCTTGCCTGCTTGCCTGCTTGCCTGCTTGCCTGCTTGCCTGCCCTGCCTGCCTGCTTGCCTGCCTGCCTGCCTGCCTGCCTGCTTGCCTGCTTGCCTGCTTGCCTGCTTGCCTGATATCCTGCTTGCCTGCTTGCCTGCTTGCCTGCCCTGCTTGCGCGCTTGCGCGCTTACTTGCTTGCGCGCTTGCTTGCTTGCTTGTTTGGTTCCCTGTTTTTTTTGGTTTGCCTGGCTGTCTGTCTGTCTGTCTGTCTGTCTGTCTGTCTGTCTGTCTGTCTGTCTGTCTGTCTGTCTGTCTGTCTGTCTGTCTGTCTGTCTGTCTGTCTGTCTGTCTCTGTCTCTCTCTGTCTGTCTGTCTCTGTCTGTCTGTCTGTCTGGCTGGCTGGCTGTCTGTCTGTCTGTCTGGCTGTCTGGCTGTCTGGCTGTCTGTCTGTCTGTCTGTCTCTGTCTGTCTGTCTGTCTGTCTCTCTCTGTCTGTCTGTCTGTCTGTCTGTCTGTCTGTCTGTCTGTCTGTCTGTCTGTCTGTCTGTCTGTCTGTCTGTCTTTGCGTTTGTCTGTCTGTCTGTCTGTTCTGTCTGTCCTGTCGATCCTGTCTGTCCTGTCTGTCCTGTCTGTCCTGTCTGTCCTGTCTGTCTGTCCTGTCTGTCCTGTCTGTCCCGTCCCGTCCCGCCCTGTCCCGTCTGTGTGTCTGCCTGTGTGTCTTTCTGTGTGTCTGTGTGTCTGTCTGTCTGTCTGTCTGTCTGTCTGTCTGTCTGTCTGTCTGTCTGTCTGTCTGTCTGTCTGTCTGTCTGTCTGTCTGTCTGTCTGTCTGTCTGTCTGTCTGCCTGTCTGTCTGTCTGTCTGTCTGTCTGTCTGTCTGTCTGTCTGTCTGTCTGTCTGTCTGTCTGTCTGTCTGTCTGTCTGTCTGTCTCTGTGTCTGTTTGTCCGGTAGTGCCCGATCTGCTGCTGGCCTGCAGAAACTAACTCTGTTGCTGGTGTGAGCCGCAGCACAACAGCATGAAGCACACCCATGTAACACAGATGACGCTGCTTTGGGAGCTGACGCTGCTGACTAAAGCGTTCTGACTAAAGCAATATCGCTTCCTTAGTGCGGAGGGCCTTGCTGTTCCTGACGACCTTGCTTATCACAGTACGGAGGGCCTTGCTTTTCCTTAGGGCGCTGGGAACCTCACCTCCCCCAGCGTCCTCACCGCGCAAGCGCAGAACGGAGGACTTTACAAATAGTTTATGGTTTTCCTCAGGGCTTCGGGAACTTCACCTGCGGTAACACCCCCTTTTGTTAGTGTCCTCACCACGCAAGCGCAGTACGGAGGACTGTACAAAGGAAGTGTGTATGGTTCTCCTCAGGGAGTGGCTTTGGGAACCTCACCTTAAACAACAGCCCCCTAGCGTCCTCACTGCGCAAGATGATGTCACATGGATTTGGAGTTCCCCGTGCTACTTCCTCAATCTGCAGTTTCAGCATCTTGCTTATGATGTCGTCGCGCGCATGGTCCCGCCATGACGTCACATGGATATGAGGAGCGGACGAAACACTTTACTTGGCCCTAGTACTTTTTTGAACGTTATCGTTTTTGGGGGAGACCTTATCGTTTTACAGTGTTTTCGAACTTTGGCAGATCCGGCTCAAAAATCGCAACTTTGTTGTACAAGTCTAGTACGCGAGGCACACTTCCGCATCTCCAGCTCGAAAATCGCAACTTTGTAGTGCAAGTCTAGTACGCGAAGTACACTTCCGCATCTCCAGCTCGAAATTTACAACTTTGTAGTACAAGTCTAGTACGCCAAGTACACTTCCGCAGCTACGAGAAGTACACTTCCGCATCTCCAGCTCGAAAATCGCAACTTTGTAGTGCAAGTCTAGTACGCGAAGTACACTTCCGCATCTCCAGCTCGAAAATCGCAACTTTGTAGTGCAAGTCTAGTACGCGAAGTACACTTCCGCATCTCCAGCTCGAAAATCGCAACTTTGTAGTACAAGTCTAGTACGCGAAGTACACTTCCGCATCTCCAGCTCGAAAATCGCAACTTTGTAGTACAAGTCTAGTACGCGAAGTACACTTCCGCAGCTCCAGCTCGAAAATCGCAACTTTGTAGTACAAGTCTAGTACGCGAAGTACACTTCCGCAGCTCCAGCTCGAAAATCGCAAGCTGGTAGTACAAGTGTAGTACGCGAAGTACACTTCCGCAGCTCCAGCTCGAAAATCGAAACTTTGTAGTACAAGTCTAGTACGCGAAGTACACTTCCGCAGCTCCAGCTCGAAAATCGCAACTTTGTAGTACAAGTCTAGTACGCGAAGTACACTTCCGCATCTCCAGCTCGAAAATCGCAACTTTGCAGCACAAGTCTAGTACGCGAAGTACACTTCCGCAGCTCCAGCTCAAAAATCGCAACTTTGTAGTACAAGTCTAGTACGCGAAGTACACATCCGCAGCTCCAGCTCGAAAAACGCAACTTTGGAGTGCAAGACGCGAAGTACACTTCCGCAGCTCCAGCTCGAAAATCGCAGCTTTGTAGTACAAGTCTAGTACGCGAAGTACAAGACTTCCGCATCTCCAGCTCGAAAATCGCAACTTTGTAGTACAAGTCTAGTACGCCAAGTACACTTCCGCAGCTCCAGCTCGAAAATCGCAACTTTGTAGTACCAGTCTAGTAAGCGAAGTACACTTCCGCATCTCCAGCTCGAAAATCGCAACTTTGTAGTACAAGTCTAGTACGAGAAGTACACATCCGCATCTCCAGCTCGAAAATCGCAACGTTGTACTGCAAGTCTAGTACGCGAAGTACACTTCCGCATCTCCACAGCTCGAAAATCGCAACTTTGTAGTACCAGTCTAGTAAGCGAAGTACACTTCCGCAGCTCCAGGTGTCTGGCGAGCTTCGGGAAATGCGAAAGCTTTCGAAGCACACAAACTCCCGCAGCTCCCGCTCGAACAGCTCGAAAATTCGCAACTTTGTAGTACAAGTCTAGTGCGCGAAGTAACACTTCCGCAATCTCCACTCGAAAAGTTGCCAGTTTGGTAGACAAGTACTAAGTACGACGCGAAGTAACACTTGGCGCAGCACTCAAGCGTGAAATAGCAACATTGTAGCACAAGTCTAGTAACGCGAAGTACACTTCCGCAACTACCCAGCTGCATCGGAAATCGAAACTATTGCAGTACAATCTAGTACGCGAAGTACACTTGGCGCAGTTTGTAGTACAAGTCTATACGCGAAGTTACACTTCCAGCGAGCCCTCCAGCTTCGAAAATCCCAACTTTGTAGTACAAGTCTAGTACGCGAAGTACACTTCCGAATCTCCAGCTCGAAAATCGCAACTTTGTAGTGCAACACGCGCAGTACACTTCCGCAGCTCCAGCTCGAAAATCGCAACTTTGTAGTACAAGTCTAGTACGCGAAGTACACTTCCGCAGCTCCAGCTCGAAAATCACAACTTTGTAGTACAAGTCTAGTACGCGAAGTACACTTCCGCATCTCCAGCTCGAAAATCAAAACTTTGTAGAACAAGTCTAGTACGCGAAGTACACTTGCGCAGCTCCAGCTCGAGAATCGCAACTTTGTAGTACAAGTCTAGCACGCGAAGTACACTTCCGCAGCTCCAGCTCGAAAATCGAAACTTTGCAGTACAAGTCTAGTACGCGAAGTACACTTGCGCAGTTTGTAGTACAAGTCTAGTACGTACACTTCCGCAGCTCCAGCTCGAAAATCGCAACTTTGTAGTACAAGTCTAGTACGCGAAGTACACTTCCGCATCTCCAGCTCGAAAATCGCAACTTTGTAGCGCAAGACGCGAAGTACACTTCCGCAGCTCCAGCTCGAAAATCGAAGCTTTGTGTAGTACAAGTCTAGTACGCGAAGTACGCTTCCGCAGCTCCAGCTCGAAAATCGCAACTTTGTAGTACAAGTCTAGTACGCGAAGTACACTTCCGCAGCTCCAGATCGAAAATCGAAACTTTGTAGTACAAGTCTAGTACGCGAAGTACACTTGCGCAGTTTGTAGTACAAGTCTAGTACGCGAAGTACACTTCCGCATCTCCAGCTCGAAAATCGCAACTTTGTAGTACAAGTCTAGTACGCGAAGTACACTTCCGCATCTCCAGCTCGAAAATCGCAACTCTGTAGTGCAAGACGCGAAGTACACTTCCGCAGCTCCAGCTCAAAAATCGCAACTTTGTAGTACAAGTCTAGTACGCGAAGTACACATCCGCAGCTCTAGCTCGAAAATCGAAACTTTGTAGTACAAGTCTAGTGCGCGAAGTACGCTTCCGCATCTCCAGCTCGAAAGTCGCAACTTTGTAGTACAAGTCTAGTGCGCGAAGTACACTACCACATTTCCAGCTCGAAAATCGCAACTTTGTAGTACAAGTCTAGTACGCGAAGTGCACTTCCGCATCTCCAGCTCGAAAATCAGAACTTTGTAGCACAAGTCTAGTACGCGAAGTACACTTCCGCAGCTCCAGCTCGAAAATCGCAACTTCTCAGTACAAGTGTCGTATTTACGAAGCACACCTTGGCAGCTCCAGCTCGAAAGTGGCGACTCGCCTTCTCGTTTTACGGTGGCCACGCAAGGGTCCCACCCTAGCTAAGTTGCAACTGCAGGGGTTATTGTAGAGCCGTGTGTTAGCTAAGGGTTATCGTTTTTGGGGGAGACCTTATCGTTTTCCATGGCTTTGGCATGTGTTATGCAAAAACGTTCCCCGCCTTGATAAAGTGGTCTTCGTGTGTTTTGTCCGTGGCTCATATAGAGTTGCCATGTTGCGCGCTACTTGCTCAAACTGCTGACACTGCTTGTTTGAGATACAAAGGAAAGAAACAAAGACATGTGCAGGCAATGGAAAGCCCATGGAAAGTCAATGGAAAGGAAATTGACAGCAAATGGAAAGGAAACAGAAAGAACATGGAAAGGAAATGGAAAGAACATGTCAAGGTCGTGGAAGCACACACACACACACACACACGCACCTTTTCCTAACCTCGGCGCCGCACTCTGCCCTAAATCTGTACAGCGCAAACCCCGTGCAAGGTTAGACTCCACTGCAATGGTGCTGCACAGCTACTGCAAGGCAGAACCTCTATTTTTGTGTCGGCGTTTTCGGTGTTTCTCATATTGCCCCTCCTGGCTATTGATACACATTTTCTACAGATGCCTTTGGAGCACTTGCTTATCACGCCAGAAGTGTTGCAGCAGTATAGCAGATCAAAGAGATTTCAACGCATTTTGAGTGAGTCGGAGCTGCCGCCAAAAATGAGGATGGTTCGAGCCCATTCTTATCGGGTCAGCAGGATCAACGACCAGCAGGTTGACAATTCGGAGATTTCAAATGAAGGGGGCACAGCTCCACATCAATGACCACTCTATACTTCGACAATAACAGAGCGGTCCTTAGTGTAGCAGATCGAAGAGATTTCCACGCATTCTAAGCGAGCCGGAGCTGCCGCCAACAATGATAATGGTTCGAGCCCATTCTTATGGGGTCAGCAGGATCAACAATCTGCGAGACCACCAGGTTGACACGCGGAGATTTCCAATGACGCGGGGCGCAGCTCCACATCAAGGACCACTCTATACTTTGACAATAACAGAGCGGTCCTTGTGCAGCAGTGGGGCAGTGTAGCAGACGCCGGCAATGAGGATGGTTCGAGCCCATGCTTGTCGGGTCAGCAGGATCAACAATCTGCGAGACCACCAGGTTGACACCCCGGAGATTTCAAATGACGCGGGGCGAAGCTCCACATCCATGACCACTCTATACTTCGACAATAACAGAGCCTTGTGCAGCAGTGCGGCAGTATAGCAGATCGAAGAGATTTAGGAAATGACGCTGGGCGTTAGCTCCATATCCATGACAACAACAGAGCGGTCAACCGACCAGTTCGCTGGTCCGAATGTGCTTTGGCTCTATCGGCGCAGCATATCGAGTCATTTCCAAGCAGAGAGCAGCAGGGGCAGTGCAAAAGCGCCGCTCTTGTTGTCGAAGTGTAGAGTGGTCATGGATGTGGAGCTGTGCCCCGCTTCATTGCAAATCTCGGGGATGTCAACCTGGCGCTCTCGCAGATTGTTGTCCTGCTGACCTGTTAAAAATGGGCTCGAGCCATCCTCATTGTTGGCTGCAGCTCCGACTCACTCAGAATGCGTTGAAATCTCTTTTGATGTGCTACACTGCCGCACTGCTGCACAAGGACCGCTCTGTTATTGTCGAAGTATACAGCGGTCATGGATGTGGAGCTGCGCCCCGCGTCATTTGAAATCTCGGTGATGTCAACCTGGCGCTCTCGCAGATTGTTGCCCCTGACCCGATAAGAATGGGCCCGAACCATCCTCATTGTTGGCGGCAGCTCCGACTCACTCAGAACGCGTTGAAATCTCTTTGATCTGCTATACTGCACTGCTGCGCAAGGACCGCTCTGTTACTGTCGAAGTATAGAGCGGTCATGGATGTGGAGCTGTGCCCCGTTCAATTGAGCTGGAATAAAAACCGTATTAAAACTCTTATCCCAGGATGTTTTCATTGCAAATCCAAGCGGCGGTCTTCATAAGAGTGAGGTCCCCCAAAAACATGCCCCTTAAGTGTATGAGGTCTCAGGTGTGTACACCGCTGCAAATTGTTGCTGGCTGCTGCTGCTGGCTGCTGCTGCTGCTGCTGCTGCTGGCTGCTGCTGGCTGCTGCTGCTGCTGCTGCTGGCTGCTGCTGGCTGCTGCTGCGGCTGCTGCTGCTGCGGCTGCTGCTGCTGGCTGCTGCTGCTGCTGCTGGCTGCTGCTGCTGGCTGCTGCGGCTGCTGCTGGCTGCTGCTGCTGCGGCTGCTGCTGCTGGCTGCTGGCTGCTGCTGCTGCTGCTGCTGGCTGCTGCTGCAACTCATTGCTGGGATCTGCAGAAACAAAGAAAATGCAAACTACAGAAATGGGCCACTCCTGATCCAAGGCATCTACGACTTCCGCGCGACTTGCGCGCGACTCGCGCGCGACTTGCGCGAAAATTTAGCAATCTTCCGGATTCTTTCGACCATGCGGATGATGATGATGATGATGATGATGATGATGATGATGATGATGATGATGATGATGATGATGATGATGATGATGATGATGAATCATCACTGCGTCACTGCGTCACTTGCGCTTCACTTGCGCTTTACTTGCGCGGCCCCATGTTTGACTTGCGCGGCCGCTCCTGCAACACACTCCTGCCATTCAAATTACAAGCGGCGGTGCAGCTAAATTGATAGGTCCAAAAGACCTGGGATCATGCCTGACATTGACACATACAACGGTTTTTTTTCCGACTCAATTGAAATCTGGGGGGTGTCAACCTGCTCCCCCAGATCGTTGATCTCACTCAGAATGCGTTGAAATCTCTTTGGTCTGCTATACTGCTGCACTGCTGCACAAGGACGGCTCGTTTCTTGTCGAAGTCTACAGCGGTCATGGATGTGGAGCTATGCCCCGCGTCATTTAAATCTTCGTAGCGGTTGACAACAGAAGCAGCAGCGGTAGTGGTGCGAATAGTCTTGGCCCTAGCCTCAGCAAGGATAGTTCGTTGTGAGTTGTCAAGGTATGGTTCAAGTATGATACGCAGGTTTAATTCAGCGCGCTCCAAGTAGCAGTAGCTACATCAAAAATGAGTCCGCAAACAACAGGAGCCGTGTTGAACATAAGGGCGACCACGTGCCACACAGCGAATGAACGGAAGAAGGAGCACTCGACCCTCAGACCTCGGTAGTGCCAGCAGTAGCAGCAGCAATAGTAGCAGTTGCAGTCGCGTGAGCAGTGGTGCAGTAGCAAAAGTAGCAGTAGCAAAAGTAGCAGTAGCCGTAGCAGTAGCAGTGATTGGAGCAGTAGCAGTAGCAGCAGCAGCAGAAGTAAAGAGTAGACATAGTAGTAGTAGCGGTTGGCAGCAGCAGGTAAGGGACATGGCATCTTGCAGCATACGGTTTGAAGGGGCGTGAATCGAGGGCATAGTATCATTCGGGGGTATGATTCGCGGGTGGATGATTCGGGGATATAATTCGCAGTCATGATTCGCTAAGGCCCCACCTTCTGCTCAACATGACAAATAACAAACAAAAAACAATTGTCAGCGTTGGGGTCGACTGCTGCTCCCTCCGCATCGTGCGCATCATTTTTTGGTCCAGACAAGCATGACCTCCTGCTGGCCAGGCCTGTCTGACGTGTCTGAGACTAGCGTCACAGCCCAACCAGCAACCCACCAAGCAAGGCCCAGCCCAGTCAACCAGCAGCGCAATATTTGAGACTCGCCCAACCAGCAACTTATGCAAGCAGGCCCAGCCCAACCAGCAACCCACCAAAGCAATCAAACAAACCAGCCTTGTCTCAACCTGACATGTTGGAGACTCACTAGCCTCAGGCCAGTGTCTGAGACTCGCCTCAGGCCCAGCCCAACCAGCAACCACCCAAGCAAGGCCCAGCCCAGGCCCCAGGCAGGCCCGCCAACCAGCAGCGCAGTCCGGCTGCCTAATATTTGAGACTCGCCGAACCAGACACGTCAGACAAACCAGCCTTGTCTCAACCTGACATGTCTAAGACTAGAATCACATGTCTGAGACTAGTGTCAGGCCCAGCCCAGTGTCTGAGACTTCAAAATTGCCCCTAGGACACACCACTTCTGGATATCCTTGAAAGATAGGTACAACATAATTTCCAAATACTCCAAACAGGCATGGCTAAACAGAACATCAGAAAGCTGTGAAATTAATGTTTACAGTGTACAGTTCTGGTTTTCTGGAGACATGATCCTATGTCCTGATCAATATAAGTCTATTCTTGTAAGGACTGATGTTGATGTGCCGGAGATTCCGAAGATGAATCCAAATATCAAAGAATGGATTCCCACGCCTTGATGATTTCAACGGTTAACTCGTGAAGAAAGAAAAGTATAGTAGATTGAAAAAAAAAGCAACTAGTTGTTTAATGAGTTCATATGTGATGAAGACATAAGACCCTGAAACGCACCCAAAAGCGATCCAGAATATGAATATGTGATTCTCATGTTGAATAGCTATTGTGTATTACATCTCATTTACAATCCGATCCTTTCCTCTGACAATCAATTAATTTTGGAATCTTGGTTTGTTACTTGCAATTGCTATGTTCTTACAAGTGTTCTAGTATCCTCTTTCTAATTTATTTAATTAGAGACATGTATTATGATGGTGTGGGCGTCATCATTCATTCGAATGGTGCATCATCTGTCAATCTGTTTATATTTCTACATCTTGGCTATATCGTATGCTTCATAGTGATAGACATATATGTTACTATATATAATATATAGTCCTACCACTTGGTTTTTCCCCAGATGGCTGAAAGCTATAGGGGTTCTAACTTCTAATAAAGAGGGGGAAGTTATTTGCGAGATTGACGGGCTGGTGCTAGGGGGCGTGCAGTTTGGGCTGCTGGTGAAGGTGCTGTTTGGTGCGCTGCTTGAGGTACTGGTGAGATTGGCGGCTGGGTGCTAGCAGGCATGCAGGTGACGGTGCGGGCGCGGTTTTGCAAGAGTGACGGTAGAGTGCAAGGGGGCATGCAGCTTGGGGTGCTGGTGCAGGTGGTGTTTTGGGATGCTGTCTGGGCTGCTGTTTGAGGTGACTGTGCGGTGCCGGCGTGGGTGCATTTTTGCGAGATTGATGGTAAGGGGGCATGCAGTTTGGGGTGCAGGTGCAGGTGGTTGTTTGGGGTGCTGTTCGGGGTGCTGTTTGGGGTGCTGTTTGGGGTGTGTTTGGGGTGCTGTTTGAGGTGCTGGTGACGGTGCGGCGTTTTCACGAGATTGTGCTGTCGGAGGTGCTGGAGCACAATCGTCGGCATGTTTTTCGCTGTCTGGAATCTATGCTGGTGTAATCTCGGTTTCTTTTTTCCCCCCAATAGCTGAAAGCTATAGGGGTTCCAACTTCTAATCAAGAAGGGAAAGTGATTTGCGAGACGACTGGATGCTAGGGGGCCGGTGCAGGCTCTGTTTTGGGGCCCTGGCGCAGGTGCTGTTGGAGGTGCTGGTGTTGGTGCGGGGTGTGTGGGCGCATTTTTGCGAGTGTGGGGGGGGGGGGGGGGAGCAATTTTGACAGCTGGGATGCTGGGGGCGTGCAGTTTTGGGGCATTGGTGCAGTTGGAAGTTCTGAATGGCTTGAGTCGCCTTTGCGGCCTAGGTCAAGGGCGCAATCTTTGATCTGTTCTACGCTATCTGGGGTCTATGCTGGTGTAATTTACTTCTTAATGGGGACGGCATTTAAGGGTTTTGGTTCACCGAATGGACAAGTAGGTTTACGGGGCGTTATAGTAATTACAATTTATCGCCAATTCCATATTTCATAGAATGGCCTTGTGCAGGACATTATTATAATCAAACATTGACGAGGTTATGTGTCTGTAATTGTCTACGTCCATTTCTTCGTTGGGTTTCTTCTTTACCATGAGATTGATCTACATGTTCGGTCTTCTGATAACTCCACTAACAGTAAAATAGCATTTGTGTCTTTCATTTTGAGTAAAGGTTTCTATGGAAACACATGGATTCTCGGCGTCTCTTCTTGCTTTCATGCAAATCATGCATTAGAAGCATGTGGATTGCTGGCTCCTTTTCCGTGTGGTACCTGAATGTTACTTCTTGTGCCAATATGCTAATAATGTCAAAAGCTGTGCCAATTGAAAAAGGACTCATTATCTTGCTTGCTCCTATCTTCATCTTATTTCACTGTATGAGAAGTCTCTCACCGTCGATCTATTTTATAATATTAACATCTAGTAGATGTCATATTTGTCTTTTCAAAATACGTCAAACTTTATGTTATATATTTTTTGTCTGTTAATATTTTCCCTCGTGTTCTCTCGTGCCACAAACAAGACTCAATAATTTGGACACTTTCACATCTGCCTTTCTCTTGTCCTATCTCTTTGTCTCTTATTCATTTTGTTGTCATTCTGGATTGACCGCCTGCCGGCACTTCCATGAGATGTGTCTTCTTTGCTTGTGTGCTTGTTTGACTCAGTTTAGTGGTGTGTGGCTGTGTATGTGTGTGTGTGTGTGTGTGTGGGAGTATTTGTGTGTGTGTGTGTGTATGTGTGTGTATATATGTGTGTGTGTGTGTATGTGTAAGCGTGTGCGAATGTGTGCGCGCGCGCGCGGGCGTGCGTGCGTGCGTGCGTGCGTGCGTGCGTGCGTGCGTGCGTGCGTGCGTGCGTGCGTGCGTGGGTGGGTGGGTGGGTGGGTGGGTGGGTGGGTGGGTGGGTGGGTGGGTGGGTGGGTGGGTGGTGGTGGGTGGGTGGGTGGGTGGGTGGGTGGGTGGGTGGGTGGGTGGGTGGTGGGTGGGTGGGTGGGTGGGTGGGTGGGTGGGTGGTGTGTGCTTGTACGTGTGTGTGTGTGTGTTTGTACGTGTGTGTGTGTGTGTACGTGTTTGTGTGTATATGGGTGTGTGTGTGTGTGTGCTCTGTGCTGTGTGCTCTTGTGCTGTGCCATGTGTTGGCCCCACTTCAAGAGCCGTCAAGTGCCGAGGCCTTGCTGATGTCTGGGAAGGGCAGCAAGTCATACTTTCGCAGCACCTGTCGCCATGGCCTGGCGAAGACTGGCAGACTTTTCTCGCATGGATTTCTGACCAGGCTGGCGAAATAACGATCAACTTGCCAGAGGCCCCGCGTTCTTTTTCAATTTCGAGCGCATCTGAAATGTAGAATTACAATCTCGACCGCCTATCCAAGACAGGCAAAGGCTTAGCGTGCGAATCGCAGGGTCTTCTGCCCTTCGAGTCTTAAGTCTTCCGGCATTTCCCGTTCCCAATGGGAGACACAGACTGCCGAATTTCGAGCAATTCTAGACAGGCTACATTGGCTTAGCTTAAGAAAAGCGGGGAAGGCAATTATGCCTTGCACACAAAGTCCGGCGCAGATCGCGTGCCAGACTGCTGGCAAAGACCATCTCCTTGGTCTGAAAACGCAATCTAGCCAGAAAGCAATCTAGCCAACGCACCTACCCCAAAATGGTACCATTGGTTTTGACTCACAGCCATATTTGAAGCATTCAATGACTGAGCTGCCAACCTGGTGGATCTTGCAGGATCTGCATCAGGCAGTCTTATCCATGAGATTGAGGAAAGTCTTATGGTCAAAACTCCTGGCCAAAGTCCTGGTTCCCTTTGGAATCCTCATCATTCTCAAAATTATCCATTTGGGGTCCACAAAACAAGCGGTCTTTTGACCATGGCACACAGGACTCCATGCGCAGGCCTCATCTCGAAGCATTGTTACTACCAGGGCAGCGCCATCTGTGTCCTTCCGGCATGAAATGCACGTCATGCGTGGTGCATCCGATGATACTAGTCCCCTTGAATGAGAGGTTCGGAAGGAACCTTCAGGTAAGATGTCGTGTTGTCAAAGTCCCACCCTGCCTGAGCCTGCAGAGCTCGCCTCAAGCTGAGGCATGCTTATCCAGGCAAAGGGCAAATGGGTTCTGCAAGCTGGAACCCGCCTAATAGAATCCCTTTTGAGTCTGCGATGGCTGCAATTTGACTGAAATCACAGATCAATCTGAAGAGATCTCGGAAGCGCGGATGGGAATCTGAGAGATTGGCCCACTTGACCTGGGGTTCAGACCACAAATCTTCAGCCGCCGCCACACACAGGAACTGCAGTTCCTGTGCATAGGCATCCTGAGCATAAGCTGGCGTAAACACACAGAGTCACAACGCATGCCCGCCCACGCTCGCACACGCACCCACCCCTCTACCCACGCGAGCACGCACATGCGGCCGCACGCGCCCACACGCACACGCACACGCACACGCACTCACACACACACACAAACAAAAAAGAGAGTTGTATTTCCCAGCCCCACGGAGTGCCTGAGGATCGTAGAAGCCATCGACTGGATCACAATCAAGGCCTCGAAACAGTCTCAAGAGATGCCTTACTTTCACTGATTCATCGCAAAGCCATTCGCAAAGTGTCTTATCGAATACACTCCAGCGATGTCCACCTACGCATGATGCTTTGCCGGCATGGCCATTCAACGAAGGAACCAGATCTTGAAGAAGGCAATGCACAGAAGGCAATATGTGACGAGAAATAGGACAGCTACCAACCTGCGTTTCTCCACCCAACATTCGCGGGCTCTGAAGCTTTCCCGTGAGAATGAATCTGGGGCCAAAACTGCCATCAGAGGCACTTCTGGAACTTCTGCCTGTACCATCCTGGCATCACAAAAACACCTGCGACTGAGAAAGTTTGGGAAAAACGCGCAATTCTGTGTCCAGACCAACCAAAACGCGCTTGTGGCTATTAAAATGCATAGAGTCACACGTGTGATGTATCCAATGAGCACGACATGGCAGCTGCTGCGCTGGCCTTACCAACGAAAGAGTCGATACCTGGCAAGCCACTTGACTCCAAATGGACTGGGTATCTTTTCACATCTTTTCACACCTTCTCCGTTCTGTTCTTTTCGACATGTGGGCAACATGGTTGTTGAAACCTTTTTTCGATGCACAGCATCATGCACGATGTGGCTTTCAGGAGTCTGGGAGCTTGGCACTCAGCGAGGCCTTCTTTCTCCGGTGTAGCCTGCGACGTGCCGCCCACTCATTTGGGTGTCGTTTTGGAGGATGCCGCTCTCGGGTGGCTTTAAAGGGGAAAACCCAAGGGAAGACAAACATGTGAGTATCTGCCAAAGTAGGGGGGCGCAAAGTTCTTTGTCCTGGTGGTTTCTCTTACCAACCTGAGAAGAGCAATTCCACAAAACATTTCACGAGAGGCCTCAAGGAGAGCTGTCACCTCCCGCTGCAGCAGAGCGATAGAGCACCTGCTCATAGTGGGTCAAAAATAGGGTGCCCAACATGGAATCCTGGCAAATGCAAACAAGAACCAAAACCTGCGGTCAACGGCTGGTTTGATTTTGACCCACCCCACTACGCAGCCCTTTCATGTGAGTTATTCTCAGAACAGGACCTCAAGACTGGGATGCTTCCGTTGGGATCCCTCTGAAACTACCCAAAACGGGGCTCACCATTTTGAGCAGCCCTCAAAAGGAACCAAAGAACCAAAGGGGCGGTTCCTATGTCCGCATCATCCAGCATCCCAGTTCCTTCCTTTCCCAGCTTGGAGATTACCATCCCCTTGTTCCCCTCGTTCGGCGGTTCGCCTGCGCCGCCCGGCGAACTGCACCACCTGCGCCAGCGCTTCCATGGCTCTTCTCAGGCGGCGCACCTCCTGCAGCCTGCGGCTTCACGATCATGTGGCGGATGCCCTAAAAACTGCAGAAAGGGAACAAGCAAAAACAAGCAACACGTCTAAGTTGCCCAAAAAAAGTTCTCGTGATCGTGTGGTTGAGTATGGTTGGGTTAGGACTTTGACCCACATAGAACTCAAGATGCAGGGATTGAGTTGGGATGTGATTTGAAGTCATCATGCCCCCTCAAGGTATGAAGAGTCCAGTCATCAAAGCTCAGCCGCCCTTTTTCTTCGCGAATTGCTTTCTGGGATTTGTATCCGGTCCTTTTCAGCGTGGATTAAAGGTGGCTTGGGGTCAGGGTGGGTTTAGGGTGGGCTCAGCGCCAGTGTTTAGTTTCAGGTGCAACCCTAGTGTTTCCTTCACACCCTAGTGTTTCTCTTCAATAGTGTTATCGTTCTCGTTTTGCCGCCACATCGTTTAAGCACACTTCCGCAGCTCCAGCTTGCAACTTTTGAGTACAAGTGTAGTATGCGAATTACACTTCCGCGGCTCAAGCTCAAAATCGTAACCGAAGGCACTTCCGCAGCTCCAGCTCGAAAATCGCAACTTTTGAGTACCAATTTCGTACACGATCGACATACGCTTTGTCAGCTCCAGTGTTCAGTCGTTGCACTCAAAAAACGCGTGGATGTGAGGCGTGCAAAAACATTTTTTCCTCTTCAAAACTTCCACATGTTCGTTTTGTTCAGCTAGCAAGTCTGGCCTGTTTGCTTCCGACCCTTTTGCAGCAGGTCCTGTCACTGAAAAGCTTTACTTTTCGAAGAGTTGCGATGGATTGGTGCCCTCAGCCTCCAGAGATCGCGGAAGAGCCTGAGGTATCCCAGCGTCTCCGCTTCCTGGAGTGTCCACATCCCGTTTCAGATCCCCTGGGTTTTTTGTGTCGGGCGTCTGACTTAGGCAAGATTCGGATGGGAAAATCACATTGAGATAGTGATGCAAAAGGAGATGTCCTTCCCTTAATTACTACCTTCTACGCGGGGTCTGATTGTGGCTGATGGAAGGTCCTGCGATTCCTCGTGCTCGAGGCGGAAGCTCTCAGATGTGGCTGAGGCCCAGTCCGAGCGGAGAGCGTCGGGATCCTGCAACGCATTTACTCAGTGACTCGCGGGCTGAATTATTTGACGATTTCCACACATTAACCCCATGTCCCAGTGGTTGTGTGGTGAGTGTGCAGCATGATCCCCTTTGCTATCGCAGATGACAGTCAATATTGACCGTTGCGCGTGGATTGATTCGGTCCTCTGAGTCCGCTTCAAGCCTCGAGGCAAAGGAACTCGGTAGATCCCAATAACTGGCTTCAGCCTATGTTGAAGACGCTGTCGGCAAAAGCAAAGGACATTTACCACGTTGGCATTGACGGTACTGGATATCAGCCATATGGCTCTTGCACATTTTTTGAATGAAAGGACTCACTAATTCTTCAACAAAAGACCAAAGTGACTCGCCAATTGTCAATGACAACAGGAAAGCGCACATATTTTCGCGGGGCCCCCTTGACAGCTATCATCTGCAGCTGGGCAGCTCAGGCAACCTGTCTTTCCATTCCTTGGGCCACTCACCAGGTCGACCCAACCTTCATGCTTACACAGTGAAGTAGCCGAGCATCGAAACTCGAGATTATCCTACCCGCCGTTGAGGATTTTGCTAAGCTAATGCAAGGTCCCAATGCGTATTCAGTGGAACGTCTGTGTGTGTGTGTGTGTCTGTGTGTGTGGGTGTCTGTGTGCGTGTGCGGAGTTCCTGAGACAAAAACCAACTCTCATCCATGATAGCCGTGCCAACGAAGCTACGGAAATCAGGTGGATGAGAGGCTGGACGCAGCATCCACCTGCAGGTTTGTGATGTGACGTCCATTTCGCCTATATATTGTTTCTCGCGCTGTGTGCGCTTTATGTTGGAATGGTAACGGGTTCGACTCTAGAGAGACGCTTCACTCGAAGCCCCCACTCAAACGGATTACTCGAACATTCGAACATTCTACTCGAATCGACTGCGGTCTCCTTCGTGAGTTTAAGTGTGTGTCTGTGTCTTTTCTCTCTGTCTCTGTGTGTGTGTGTGTCTGTCTGTGTGTGTGTGTCTCTCTGTTATGTGTGTGTGTGTGGTGTGTGTGTGTGTGTAAATATGTGTGCTCATGTGTCTGCGTTCACGTGTGCGTGTTCGCGCGCGTTCTCGCGCACGGGCGCGGGTGCGTGCGTGGGCGGGCGGGCGAGCATCTGTCTGTGTGTCTGTTCCTCTGTCTCACTGTCTCACTCTCTCTCTCTCTCTCTCTCTCTCCCTGTCTCTCTGTCTCAGGTGGCGAGCGTGCGCGTGCGTGCGTGTGTGTGCGTTCTTCTGTGCGCGTGCGTGCTTCAAAGTACGGGGGTTCCCTGACTTCCTTGTGAACCAAGGTGAAAAAGGGTACCCTCAACAAAATGGAGCCACCCAAGAGCACCTGTGATCAACCCACACAGATTGGCACCAACGAACTCTCGGCTCCGGGCTGCTTTCCTGTGCTTGGCAACCTCGCACTCTAACGGGAAGCCATGGAAAGATTCTGACCTTTATTGGTCCTTCATGGCACGTGATAGTCACTCATACTCAATAGTCTCCAGTACAGTAGTCACTAATAGAATGCAATGGCTCCCCTTGGCTCTGAATCAGCATAAAGACAACAACTGCCTGTTTCAGGACGTCTTCATGAAGAGTCAAGGCCTCATTGAAAGAGCACCCATACACGTTTCAAGGCATAGCCGCCTCGACCAACCGCAAGTAGTCGGAGCTTTGGTTGCTCAAGCATATGCCCAAATGTCTGAGAGGATGCGCCTGGCCACGAGTCATACGCCCCGAGGCAAAGAACTTGCGCCGAGCGAAATCTGAAGCGCGCTTTGCGAAATGCTGTCTCAGGCCTGTGGGGGCAAACAGGCCATTGGTGGCTGGCCTGAACCAAGCTTCCCTAAGCAAATCATTGCGTTGAGCCAAAACCCCTGTTCAGAGCTGGAGAAATCCTGAGGCTGGCACCCGACTTGGAAACTCTCCATGCACCGCGGTGCCAAGTGAGTGGCCTCTACGATCTTACGCGCAGGACCAAACCTTTAGCAGCCGGGCGCGATGTTGAAAGACATGTTGCCATATTGCCTTCGAAGCCTTGTACGGAGTGTGAAAGTCGGTGCGGTTTCTGCAACACGGGCTGCTATCGAGTTGCACGTCGAGCACTGTGCAACCGCATGTTTTGACTGCCTTGCGGCTTGAGCATTCTTGGCAGCGGCAATCACTTCATATAAACCACCGCGAATCACATCGCCCAATCTTGCAACACCCCCCTGACTGGGCTTCGATCAATCCAGCAGCTAGTCAATCATCCCAGCTCTTGTTGGGACTTGTGAGGCGAGCAGGCCTGCCATTCTCCTGCGCCAAGTCAAAGTGTGCAGCAGAGCGAGTTGGTCGAGGTTGCAAACAAAGTACTTGATACATGTGTCAATCTCAGCTTGATTTCTCTTGCGTGCCTTGGCCGCGCTTTGCTTGAACTGCTCCACGTTCTGCAGTGACAGCCAACCTACCCGGAAGATGCTGGCGTCTAAAATTGAGTTCGACTCCACTAATCTTCTTCCTACCACCTCAATGTTCTTTGCGCCGTGGAAACAATCAACAGGACGAAGGCCTTCGTCGTTGCCGTTCAGCCTCTCAGCCCAAATCCTGAGGCAAGGAACATGGTCCTGGCTCGCGTTCGCAGAGCTGAGCTGGCTGGGATAGGCAAAAGCCTAGTTGGCCAAGGCTCGGGCCAATTTCGTTCGTCTTCACTCTCCAATCGCCCCCAGTACTTGACCTATGAAGTCTGCCAAGAAAGAGTGCTTATGGCTGCGTGTTGAATGGGGCAGCATCATGTCACACAGTCTGGAGTCCCTTGGGTGAACGTTGAAAGAACTGTGAGGATCCTCAGGCTGTTCTCTGCCGGTATAGGCGCGTTCCGATCTCTATTGGCACCCTGCCTTGATGGTCTCTCCTTGCTGGCAAAGCAGGATCCAGCGGGATGGTGGCGAGGGTGGCCTACAGGGCAAGAGGCCAACGGGTGACGTTCAAAGCTGTCAGCTCCATGCACGTGCAAAACCGAAAGATATCTGCATGAACACGTGTGCGGATTGAACTCAGGCTGAGTGCAGCCTCCCAGCGATCACCAAATCATCGTCGCTGCGGCATGTCTTGACTTTGGACATGGGCAGCCAGCCCTGCCGAGGGCATGATGGTCCGTTGTTGGATTTACTGCGGGACGGAGATGCATGAGACAAATGGTTCTTTAGATCTTACGTCATCCTGTTCAAAGAATTTGATTGTGCTCTACAAAACTGGCAAGATGCAGGTCTGAATGCAGGACCTTGATCTCCTCCTGCCCTTTCTGGGCGTAGATCCACCCCTCCTCCTCCTGACAACTTGGCCCTCCAGTTACCCTGGATTGATAGCTTCGCAGCAAGCCATGGGCTAAAGTGCCAGACAAGTCCTCTACCTCCTGCTTGCCCATGTACAGCACCTTCACAGCTGGCA
>CAUJNA010000918.1:27500-42500 GCA_963377175.1 Effrenium voratum | reverse complement strand
TCTTGCACAGAACAAGCTGTGCTTCCGTGCAATGTCTTTGCGCAAGTTTCTCGGCGCAAGTTCTCTGAGCGCCAAAAAAATACCTCTTGCACACAAGAAATGCGTATGATCGGGATTCAAGATTGACAATTGCCCAGGAAAGAGTTATCCACAATCTTGACTCCAGAAAAAAGGCCATAGAGTCAGATTAAGACTATAGTATAGTGTATGAAGCCGTGTTAGTCTGGTTTTGGGCACAAAGGAATTCCATGACAACAAGAAACTAAAACAGGAACAAGCATTCCAAGCAAAATGTAGACATGCCAAACCCCGGGAAAAGTACAGAAATGGGGCCAAGAAAGGAAAATTGAGGATCCCTGGAGAGGAGATTGCCCAACAAAGCTTTGTCCAGAAAACGAAGGAGATTCAACATGGAAGCTTGCCCATGAAACTGGTTGTGAAGCTGTTTTGTCAACTCCCCTGAAACTATGACTCCTGAATCTAAACACTTCAATACAGTACGTAGATCCACAATGCAGGACTTCTGCTTTGATCTCTTTGAACGTCTCCCGTGAAATCTAAATACCGGTATTAAGGTTTCTTAGCACTGTCATGCAGCTTCCTTAATACCCGGTATTAAGGAATCTGGATCCAAGATCCAAGATCCAAGATTGCTGGGGGACTTTGGAGAGAAATCTTGAATCCAGAAAGTCCCCCCGAGAACCTTCATACCGGTATTAAGGGTTCTTCATGGTTGGCCAAAAACATGAACAAATCCTGAACAAAGTGGCTAAAATGGCAAGAAGGCGTGGCACCAAGGGGGGGGGGGGTACCATATATATATATATATAGAGAGACATATAGATAGATAGATAGATAGATAGATAGATAGATAGATAGATAGATAGATAGATAGATAGGACAGACAGACAGACAGACAGACAGACAGACAGACAGACAGACAGACAGACAGACAGATAGATTAGATAGATAGATAGATAGATAGATAGATAGATAGATAGATAGATAGATAGATAGATAGATAGATAGATAGATAGATAGATAGATAGATAGATAGATAGATAGATAGATAGATAGATAGATAGATAGATAGATAGATAGATAGATAGATACATAGATAGATAGATAGATAGATAGATAGATAGATAGATAGATAGATAGATAGATAGATAGATGGATAGATAGATAGATAGATGTGCATGATCACATACATCACCCATCCAGTGCAATAGACACACTCCAATAGATATCACAACATTGCATTATATTACCCCAGACAATATTGCAGTGCATTGTGGAGCACTTCATTACAGGCATTGCATTCCAAACACTGCACACAGTGCGACTTAAATTCAATACATGCAACAAAACATAGATGTCCGCATAGAACGTACATTTATAGAGCTCATAACGCACATATATATATATATTATCAAATGTATCAACAAATAACATTGAGTCATAGTACGTTGCGTTGCGATACATTATACTACATTGCATTGCTTAACCTTCCTGTGCATTACATCATAGTCGATAAAGTGCACTCTGCTACATTGCGTGGAATGAAATCACATTGATTGACATGGCATGCATACATTGCAATTGTATTGCATGACAATGACTACACAATAATGCACTGAATCCCACTATAGTACTTTGCGCTACAATTAATCAAATTATGTCATATTTACAAAACATTGCGTGGCTTTACACTGCATTACATCATATTAATGACAATACATGCATGCCACCCATTACAGTAGATTACATTAGATCGCATGGCATCGCATTGCATTGCCTTGCTTTGCAGTATACGGTAATTACATCACGCCACATATCATAATACGACATTGGATTCACACTACAGTATGCTATATTGCAGCACAATACATATATACAATTACATTACAATATATTATATTATGTATCATCATGGTGCAATGCCCGCATACATACAATACGCGATACACACCATACACGCAGTACATACAATACATGCAATACATACTATACATACTATACAATACCATACAATACATACGTACAACACAATACAATGCCATGCCATACCAGATAGATGGCATGCTGTATCAATTTGTCATGTGCATCTTTGGCATACAGCAACTGCTTCAAGTTGCGTGCATCTATGTCCGTTGGTGAGACGAACAGCGAATAGGTTTGATGACCCACACCGCACTTGGGCACTTGGACTCTAAAATTCAAAGGTCGCTGCCACAATACATCAACATGGGCAATGACTCCATGGTGCGCTGGTGCCATGCTTCCCGCTAAATCTGCGTTGGTCATGGAAGACACCAGCTCCAAAGGCGGCATGGTTCGCAAAGCAAATGAGCCCAAGCCACGCATACGTCATGCGCCACCTTCCAAATCGTGACATACTATAGCCTTTAGAATGCTCCCTCTCAACTTTGACAAACTGCAACAATCGATCGTATGTGTGTATATCTTAAACAGCTCACCATTCTCGAATCGCCAATGCAATACAATCACTCAAGTTGGCATGTGCTGACGCATCGTTGCCCAACCTTTGCTGCTCTGACCTCCTTGCATCTCCCTTAGGGAGCTGGTGAGACTGCTAGTGAGACGTTCATTAACATGAAGGGTAGTGCCCTTCACACCTTGGCTTTGACCTTCACCAAATGCTTTCGTGTTGAACTCGGCTACAGCTCACCCTGCTGCAGTCAAAGCAGGTGCACAATGCGCTGCGGTTCCCCGCGCGCCGCCTGTCTCAGTAGGAAGAAAACTGAGCATAATTCTCAAGTCTCTGTACATAGGGAGCGCACAAGTGGCCAGTGAGAAGCCTACCCAAAGTCAATAAAACATTTGACATGCAGGCCAAGACAGCCATGACTTTCTCCCCTTTCATGCAAAGCTAGTCGCGGTGAAACCTCAGGCTTCACGGCATCTTAGAGCAATCACAAGAAGTGCCAGCAGTACCTGGGAGACAAAGCTGAATGTCTGGAAAGTACGCCCCCCAACGAGGAGTGATTTCAATGATTCTGGTTATGTTGACTATTCATCTATCAGAGGTTGATTACTTCCGGGTAAAGAATATCATTCAGCAGCCCAAAGAAGCTCGAAAGAAGCCCCAAAGAAGCTCCCAAGAAGCTCGAAAAAAGCCCCAAAGAAGCTCCAAAGAAGCCCCAAGGAAGCTCCAAACCTTCTATGATGCTTCCGGACTGAGGCATCTGCTGGGCTGACGCAGCTCGACGCCGCAGCGCCAGTTTGGGAAAAAGCGATGGAAGATGGGTGCGACTGGCGAGATCAAGGCGAGCACTCAACTCAGCGCCCAAAACCCCGTTGACTTGTGGTTCTACCAACATCGGTACAAGGGTTGATATAGGCCTTACTAGAAACCGCATGAAACCAGTAGAACACCCTATAGTGGCGGGGCTTGAGCGCTGGCACACCGCCACAAGCTCTTCGTGGACGCGAGTGTGGTCTGACATTGATCATTCTTATCTTGCCCCTTGAAAACAGTCCCACTGCTCTGCCATGAACCAGTTCGTGGAACAGATCCTAACTCGGAACGACTTCTGGCGGTAAATTACAATGTGGCCTCGCCCATGTTGAAGCCAGCAAGGGGGAAGCTCGCTAAGGCCTGGGCTTGATTCCCTTCAAAGAAGGCGATCCGGATTGACCAGCGCAGCTGAATCTAGAAAGGTACCCTTTTCACCTTGGACTTAAGAGAAGCCAAAAGGATGCCAATCGTTTTCGGGGATACCTATGTTGAAATATAGGGGGTCAAACAATATTCCTGCCCTCCAAATGACCTTGGGTAGCTCTTCTCATGCAGTGGGAAATGTCATCTTTGTAGTGGTTTTCCCCGATGGTCATCCCATGTAAAGGACCTTTGAGCCACCCCCCTGTATACATCATACACACATATGTCACATATCAGTTTTTGGTTGCTCCAAGAAATGGTTGATCTCCCTCTAACGGGACAATCAAACACACACACACACACACACACACACACACACACACACACACACACACGCACGCACACGCACACGCGCACGCGCACACGCACACGCACACCCACACACACAAACACACAAACACACAAACACACAAACACGCAAACACGCAAACACGCAAACACGCAAACACACAAACACACAAACACACAAACACGCAAACACGCAAACACGCAAACACGCAAACACGCAAACACGCAAACACGCAAACACACAAAACACACAAACACACAAACACACAAACACACAAACACACAAACACACAAACACACAAACACACAAACACACAAACACACACACACACACACACACACACACACACACCCGCGCGCGCGCGCACCCACGCATAAGTTTGATGTTGACTTCAGATTAATCAACCCCAGTTTATTCATAGGGGGTGTTCCTCTCCAAAAGTGGTCTGATTCCAATCACATTTCACCCAGGGAAAAGCACCCGGCTGGTTGATTCACATGGGGTCAACATTACCTTGGGCTCCAAGAAGTGAGCAGAAGGCCCTCGATCCAAGGCTGCAGCTCGCGGATCGTTGGAGCCCGTGCAAGATTCGTTCCGCAAGGCCGGGCTGCACACCGTGAGCTCCCAAATCTCAGTCCGTCTGGTGAAATCGGAAGCCACGAAATGAGGCGTTACCTTCGGTGCACGAAAAAAGTAAAAGCACAACATGTACCCTCGAAAAAGACCCACCCAAGAAATACTCGCAAATCGACCAAACGGACATTCGAACATCTGGCTGCATGGGAATTGGGTGAGAATTGGGCAGGCCTCCAATTCCATGTCCTCCTTTGATGAACAGTAGACGCACAGGAATGTTGCGAACTGCCGATCTGTAGCGGGAGCAAGCACATAAGCACGAGATTTGGAATCTGAGGCAAACACATTGTACTTCGGCATCACAGCAGGCACCATGATTGGCCATTGGAACCTAGGCAAGCTTTGAGTCAGTCGAAACTGTTTTGAGCTATTTCACAGTTCGAGTCGGCCTGTATGCCCCGATTGCGAGCTTCTGAATGGCCTCCTCGTCCATAAGCAGCCTTAACCTGCAGCAATGGGCAGAGGAAGTCACTTAGATTGCGGAAGGAAACACGTCAAGTCATGCACAAGTCTGTGTAGTTAGTCGTCTTTATCTTGCGGGTCACCCAACTCTGCGTATTGTCTACAATCTTGCACAACCAGCTGATTGTTAAAACTGCAATCGTTTGCGGCCAATGTGAGCTTTGGATTAATCCGGAAAACCGCAAGAATCAGGAGGGATCCCCATCTGTTGTGGGAGCCAAAAATAAGTTCCACGAAGACAGTGCCCCGAGTTGTTCGCAGGGAACACGAAGATCAGTCTGGTTGGTTCCCAAAGAAAGCTCCTGCCTTCTGGGATCCGTGACGTCCAGCCAGCCACCTGAGCGCCCACTTTTTCGCCATCTGTCATGGTGGGCCAGAAAAATGGCTAGCCCCGTTCAACCCTTAAGCAGCCGGCAACAGGCTCAGCCGGATTCTGTACCCAGTTGTTTGCATGCGCATGCAAAAACCCAGTAATGTCTTAACAACCTCTTTTGGGCCTCCCTTCAAACACAGTAACGAGTCTGGCTGTTTCAACATTTCTCCCCTGCGGCCCGGCTATTCCAACCCAAAGCAGTTCTCGACCTCCGTTTTGCCCTGCAGTTGGGGTTGACAAAACAGTTGGCCGGGGTTCCTTACAATTTCACGCTTAGATCACCCATTTCAAGGACGCTCCCTTAAAAGTGGCATTTCCAAAAAGCGATTCTGAGGATGTAGATCTGCATACAGTCATGTGAAAATGATGTAAGTGATAGCCCTGTAGTTTTACAAGGACCTACATCTTGCCCATGAGCATGCGTAGCCCCATGTTGACCTATGCAGCCATGCCACCGTCTCTCCTGGGCAGCGGCTGCGTCAGCGTCTCCAGCTGCGCGGTCTTCTGGACCTCTGCTCGATGCATGCCATGCATGGACTACAGGTCGGTTGTCACTTCTCGTTCTTGCTTGATCGTTTTTCCTCATCTAGTCCCGAATTGACCTGAAAAGATCCCCTCCCTCTCTCAGAGCCAGCAACAGGCTTTGCCAGTGCTGTTTGCGCGCAAAAATGTGCCTGGTGAGAGAAATCAGGAGGCATCTGAATGATGATCTCACTGATAATGGGAGGGTCCTACACAACATTCGACAGGGTGCTCGAATGGCACAGCTTCGGGCACGGCACGAACTGACTTGAGACTATCGCTCACAAATCAGTCCTTGAGCGGAAGCTCTCCCAGTATCTCTATGCCCGTACTGACAAACGTGTTCCTGGCCAAATGGCTGTGGGTCAAAATCCCGTACCCCCAGCGAACATTCCAGTCCCCACCAAAATAGACTAAAATGGGTGGTGCACCGACCCCAAAATGGTACCATTGGCTTTGACCCAGCCAAATGAGTGCCATGCTCGTGGTGTGTTTTGAAACTTGGGACCAGCATTCAAACCAGAACTCCGTGTGCATTCAGGCCATGAACGCACCTGATCAAGACATCAGCCAGTCCTGTTCGGCTCCGCCATGCCCCAAATCAGTGGCATGGCACTGATGGGCAAGCCATGCTGGATCCGAAGCCCAGGAATACTCATGGCAGCATCTGATACCTCGAGCAACCAGCGGAATGGTGCTCCCTATGAAACATGAAGGATGGATGCCGGAAACAGCACATGTGCCAGGCGCAACATGCCTTGTTTTTGGAGTGGAATGTGATCCCCAAGTGCTATGGTGACAGTACGACTCATCTCGAATCTTGGTGCCACATCTCGACGCCGGCTCTGGCCTGACCCCTGTCCGTGAGGATCACGATGTAAAAGTAATTGTCGTTGACTGCTGCAGGACAGGTGCTGGTTACCTGGGAGCACAAGTCTTGTAAACCTGGCCGTACAATGCCTATTGATGTGGCATCCCCACTTCACACACACACACACAACACGCAACGGAAAAACGCACGACGCGCGCCAAAACTCTGGGGGTGCCTTTCTGAGAATTGGAGGCTGAGGCAAGAAATTGAGGCCCCTGCAGCAAAAGCCTGCTGCCCCGGCGGCAGCGGCCGCGTCAGGCGCAGCTCGAAGTAGCCCTACACAAAGTCTCAATTGTTCTGCTAGATTGATCGATTGGACAACCTCTGGGCCGCTTGCACAGTCTTGATAGAGGCCAGCCCTCTGATCCCGGTAGAATCTGTTGGCGTTTTAAGGCCTGCTCCTAAAACGAAGAGCCAAGAGCTTCTATCACGTGTTTCAACCATAGGTTGGTGTTTTGCCAGCTAGGTCGATGGCCTTGGCTGCTGAAAGCCTGGCCTGTTGGATGTAGTTGATGCAGGTTACCTCACCAGCAATCGCCACCTGCAAGGAATTTCGGGGCCAGCTCAATGCACCACACAAAAACGCTTGGCCTGGTACAAATACTGGCCAGCGCAAAGGATCTCAATGTCCCTGCCAGTTTGCAACTGCACACTTTTCAATGTGGTACTCTTTGCAAGCAAGCCAAAGCTGCGTGGGATATCCAACTCGGATAGCTCCACCTTCTTCGATTTTCTCCTCAGGTCTCGCGCTATAGCCTCCCGCAACTCTTGATCCAAATGTCAGCCAAGCATCATTCGTGATGAAGCTGAAGGCCATTTGCCCAGCAATACTCGGAATCCCTGGATAGAGCACGCTGGCACCTCAGATCTGCCCAGCCCATTGCCTGCATTTTGTGCCGATGTGGAGCTGAGACTGGCACCCAACATTTGCCGAATCAGCACTCCCTGGGGATCCTCGACACCCAATGCACTCATTCCAAAAAGACAAGACCAAGTGTCTGTCGTGGTGGCATTGCAACGAACTGCCCATGAGTGATGCAACGGAAGTTCAAACGAATCACGCGCAGAAGGCTCTCCTCGCCCCAGGCAAGCTGCAATCCTGTTGCGCTGTCTCTGGCCTGTGCATCAACCATGCACCCACTCACGAGTCACGATAGTTCAATCTCATCAGCTGAGATGGCAAATGGGCGCGGTGCCTTTTGGGTACCCGGCTTGCAGGACAAGCAAAAGGCAACTAACCATTTCCCTAATTTGGGGGCACGCCCAAACACACCTGGTACTGCACGCAAACACGGGAGAATGCGGCGGTGCAGCCAAGGCTCATTGACAAACCAGCTGGTACTTGGAGGATTTTGCGCAGGAGCTCTCACTTTGATCACCTCAATTCCGGCAAATGTCACAAAGCTGGATTGTGCCCAATGTTTCAATGCTCCCGAACTACGTGTAACAGAATTGCGAGGGGGTGTCCGCGGAACAGATTGCACGAGACTGTTCGTTTCTACATCTAAATCTGCTGTTGCATTCACCGGTCAACCCCAATGAAAAAAGGGTTGACTAGCAGCCGAGCCAATCACAGAGTTGACATGAAGCAAAACGGTGCAAAGCTCCCTAAGCAAACTCCCTAGAACCCAAGGGCTGCACCACATACTCCAGTATCGATGTCAAGCCTGAGCATCGCAGGCTCAAGTTGAGCCAAGACACAGGGAAGAAACGTCTCGTTGCATAGTGTATTTGAATGGGGAACACCTCAAGAAAACCAATGCCCACCTAGTCGATGTCCGCCAAAGGGTTCCAAAACAAGAGTCGTGCCCATGTGTGTTTGTCTGCGTTTGTGTGTGTGTGTGTGCCTGTGTGTGTGTACGCATGTTTGTGATGGTGTTTGTGTTTGTTGTTGTGTTGTGTCTGCGTGTGTGTCTGTGTGTGTGTGTGTGCGTGTCTGTGTGTGTGTGTGTCTCTGTGTGTGTGTGTGTGTCGCTGTGTGTGGGTCTCTGCGTGTGTGTGTGTGTGTGTGTGTGTGTCTGTGTGTGTCTCTGTGTGTGTGGGTGTTTCTGTGCGTGTGTGTGTGTGTGTGTCTCTGTGTGTCTCTGTGTGTCTCTCTGTGTGTGTGTTAGCGATGTGTGTGTTTGGTGTTTGTGCATGTTCTTGTGCGACTGTGTATGTGTGTCTGTGTATGTGTTTGTATGTCTGGGTGCGTGCGCGTGCTTGTGTTTCTGTGTGTGTGTGTGTGTGGAGGTGTGTGCGTGTGCCTGTTTCTCTGTGCGTGTGTGTTTGTGAGTGTGTTTGTGTGTGTGTGCTGGTGTGTTGGTGTGTTGGTGTGTTGGTGTGTTGGTGTGTTGGTGTGTTGGTGTGTTGGTGTGTTGGTGTGTTGGTGTGTTGGTGTGTTGGTGTGTTGGTGTGTTGGTGTGTTGGTGTGTTGGTGTGTTGGTGTGTTGGTGTGTTGGTGTGTTGGTGTGTGTGGGTGTGTTGGTGTGTTGGTGTGTTGGTGTGTTGGTGTGTTGGTGTGTTGGTGTGTTGGTGTGTTGGTGTGTTGGTGTGTTGGTGTGTGTGTGTGTGTGTGTGTGTGTGTGTGTGTGTGTGTGTGTGTGTGTGTGTGTGTGTGTGTGTGTGTGTGTGTGTGTGTGTGTGTGTGTGTGTGTGTGTGTGTGTGTGTGTGTGTGTGTGTGTGTGTGTGTGTGTGTGTGTGTGTGTGTGTGTGTGTGTGTGTGTGTGTGTGTGTGTGTGTGTGTGTGTGTGTGTGTGTGTTGTGTGTGTGTGTGTGTGTGGGTGTGTGTGTGTGTGTGTGTGTGTGTGTGTGTGTGTGTGTGTGTGTGTGTGTGTGTGTGTGTGTGTGTGTGTGTGTGTGTGAGTGTGTGTGTGTGTGTGTGTGTGCGTGTGTGTGTGTGTGTGTGTGTGTGTGTGTGTGTGTGTTGTGTGTTGTGTGTTGTGTGTTGTGTGTTGTGTGTTGTGTGTTGTGTGTTGTGTGTTGTGTGTTGTGTGTTGTGTGTTGTGTGTTGTGTGTTGTGTGTTGTGTGTTGTGTGTTGTGTGTTGTGTGTTGTGTGTTGTGTGTTGTGTGTTGTGTGTTGTGTGTGTGTGTGTGTTGTGTGTTGTGTGTTGTGTGTTGTGTGTTGTGTGTTGTGTGTTGTGTGTTGTGTGTTGTGTGTTGTGTGTTGTGTGTGTGTGTGTGTGTGTGTTGTGTGTGTGTGTGTGTGTGTGTGTGTGTGTGTGTGTTGTGTGTGTGTTGTGTTGTGTTGTGTTGTGTGTGGTGTGTGTTGTATTGTGTGTTGTGTGTTGTGTGTCGTGTGTCGTGTGTCGTGTGTCGTGTGTCGTGTGTCGTGTGTCGTGTGTCGTGTGTCGTGTGTCGTGTGTCGTGTGTCGTGTGTCGTGTGTCGTGTGTCGTGTGTCGTGTGTCGTCGTGTGTCGTGTGTCGTGTGTCGTGTGTCGTGTGTGTGTGTGTGTGTGTGTGTGTGTGTGTGTGTGTGTGTGTGTGTGTGTGTGTGTGTGTGTGTGTGTGTGTGTGTGTGTGTGTGTGGTGTGTGTGTGTGTGTGTGTGTGTGTGTGTGTGTGTGTGTGTGTGTGTGTGTGTGTGTGTGTGTGTGTGTGTGTGTGTGTGTGTGTGTGTGTGTGTGTGTGTGTGTGTGTGTGTGTGTGTGTGTGTGTGTGTGTGTGTGTGTGTGTGTGTGTGTGTGTGTGTGTGTGTGTGTGTGTGTGTGTGTGTGTGTGTGTGTGTGTGTGTGTGTGTGTGTGTGTGTGTGTTGGTGTTTGTCTGGTTTGTTCTTCTGTCTGTTTGTTTGCTTGCTTGCTTGTTTGTTTGAGGGTTCCCTGTTTTAGGTTGGTTTAACGATTTAAGGGAAACCAAAAGGAAAGCATAGTGAAGCCATTTTAGGGGGTTGTCCCTTCCTTATGCTGACACATACCCATTTGCCAGGAGCCGAGCGCACAGTGGTCAACAAAGCTGCAGCCCGGCCAGCGACGTTTCCAAACCTGAGTTGCCAGGCTCAGCAGGTCCACAGAACTGAAATATCCGAGCGAAATGGTGGCTCAAAGCGGCTCTCACCCCCTCCGCCAAAAGCAGTCGCATGCGTGGAATGCGCGCACACCAGTTTTGACCTCGAGACTGAGCTGGCTTGGGCTCAGGCAGTCTGCAGGACAGGACATCGTTGTTCTGGCCTGCGAGCCCACCCCACGACCGCATGACCGCGGCTATGCCACCATGCATCTTCCTCATCTCATGAGGCCCCAGCTTGCCACCAAGCAATTCCTCACACGCGTTCAGTGCAAAGCAGGCAGCCCGACCAAGGACAAAACGCCCAGATTGCTGGCAAATGAGAGGACCTTCTTCTGATTCTGCCATACAAAGCAATCAAACCGAAACACCCTGCTATACCAAAATAAGTCATCCCCACTTTATCACCTTTGCTACTCCTGCGCAAAAACAACACAGACCCCAAGAAGAGTCCTCAAAACGGAGATCCCTCTACACATAGTTCTGTTTTCGGACTCCATGCTCATCTGCGGAATCACCACAGCCGTGCGGAGGGCCTTCCTTCAGGAGTGTTTCTCAAAATAGGAGGAAACGCCATGTTGGGCTGGGTCTTTTGTTTGAGCCCTCGCCAAAGCTCCATGCATGGTACGATTGCTTGTGAAGCCCTACAAGGCATTGGGTGGCCACCAGCCCAGTGAGGCTCAGTGACTTCAACACAGCCAAAAGAACTCGCCGAGCGGCGTGGTGAAGTTGAAGCCGAGCGGTGCCACAAGGATCAGCTCATCCGGCTGCGAGGATTTGGGGTCCACCACCAACTGGCGAGCAGCTGATGTTGGTTGCTTGGGCGGTCGGTCGGTTGCTTAGTTGCTTGGCTGCTTGCTTGCTTGCTTGCGTGCTTGCTTAGTTGCCTGGTCGGTCGGTCGGTCGGTCGGTTGGTTGGTTGGTTGTCGGTTGGAGGGCGAGCGCAGCTATTTTCGACCAAACTGATCTGTAAAGGACACCCATGGCATTGCCCCTGGTTTTCCTCTATCTGCACTTCTCTGGGAGGCCAGGCGTCTGGTTCTAAGCCGCAGGCGTCTACATCGATTTCAGCCATCGGCGGTGACCGGGACGCCCGTACCTAGGGCGGAAGCAGCTTTCAAAAACCAGGGTCCCAGTTTGTACAAGGACAGTCAACACCATCTGCAGTGTCCTTCCTTACTTTTCAGCCGCAACCCCCATTCATTCCCTTCAAGAATATCATCTGCAGTTTCCTTCCGTATTATTTGGCCGCACCCCCCATTCATTCCTTTCAATGAAGCTGTGTTTCATATCAAGCCTGAGGCCAGCACGGTCAACTCTGCGCGATCCACTAGCCGGAACCCCTGCACTTTTGTGTCGCTTTCTCTCACTCTCTCCCTCTCTATCCATTTGCCATGAGTCAAAAGCCCCCAGTGAACATCCCAATCCCTACTAAAATAGACTAAAATGGGTGGTGCACCTACTCCAAAATGGTACCATTGGTTTTGACCCACAGCCATTTGGGCATTGCGGAGCGCAGATTCTGCCAATCACTCTTGCGGTGGCTGCTTCCCCGCGCCTCTGTCAGACCATCGTTGGTGTTCAGCGAGAGGGGATTCCCGTCCAAAATCTGCGGGCTTCGATTGATTTTGGCACTGGAAGCTGCGCAGCGCGTCTCACTCTCAGGTCCCTCACCCGATCGTGCCCCAACAAGTGTACACTTGCACGCTTTTTGGATGCAAAGCAATGCAAAGCAATGCTCCGCACAAACGCTGTGCGGAAAGCTACTCGTAACTGGCCCTTTGTACACTGACACTGGTTGCCAGGGATGCAAGTGGTACACCGGGCACGCTTCCAAGAGATCTCAGGGCACAACTAGCCACACGTATCCCACACAATGGGCTACATCTGCACGTACAAGTATTCAAACACCCGGAAATGCTTAGCATCCTGGTGTGGTCTAGCGATATCTCATTGTTTTGAAAGTGCTGTTGCCTCAGCCCAGCAAGCTGGTCAACTCTCTGCCATCTGCCACCGACTGAGGGACCTCAGGGTCAGCATCGCTCACAAGCAAGAAATGGAATGGACAGGTGTGAGACAAGGCCAGGCTTCGAATGTGGAAGCCTGGAGGCCAATATTGCTGGTCTCCATACTCGGATTGCCTGTCCATTGAATGTGGCATTCGGTTTTCACGCCTACTAAGTACATCGATACAGATTCCTTATTAGCCAATAGAGCAAAGTGATGTCGGAAGCCAGATTCTCAGTCACTTCGGCCAAGGCTCGCCACTAAAGCGATGCCATGCAAACGCCAGGGCAGTGCCGAACACAACCAAGCCCACCGCGCCGATCACTGCCTGTTGAGCGCGGCTTTCCCAACATGGAGGTAGCAAGCAAAATGGCGGCAGCTCAGAAACAAAAGCAAAAACCTGGGTAACCCCAGCTGTTTAGTTTAGTAATGCTTCCACGATAAATGCACAACACTTCAACGTTTGTTAGTCATTTGATGTCAACCGTGCTGACGTGAATCATGGTGAACCATGCTGCTAAATGTCCAAACTGGAAACATGACTTTTAGCTCTGGACCTTTTGGTAGACCTGATCACGGGGAATTGATGTCCTCCAACCATGTTCCAGGGCCTTCCCCATTGAATTTCATAGCCAACTGACCTGTGTGAAGGGCTTTGCTGCGGCCACTTCAGCGGGCGCGAGGCTCCACAAGCGCTGAGTGGCCGAGCACATCTGATCTAGCTCAGAGTCGCTGATGGGCGTCGCCGCAGGCGTGATGCCTTCGAATGCCGCAGTTTGTGGGGTCACAGAGGACATGTCGTAGAACTTCAGGAAGATCATGCCATTCGCTTTCAGGAAGGTGGTCTGCTGATCTGGCGAAGGAGTTGTTGCCTCGATGCTGGAACACATCCGCTTGACTTTCAGGGTTTTGAGCTTGTCCTTCAGAAATCCGAAAAGTCTGTTCCATTGGTTCAAATCCTTAATGCCGCTGTAGACCAGCTTTGTTGGAGGCGAAGTAGGCTTTGGTGTGGTTGTCACTGCATGAGCCACTTCGCCATCCTTGCAGGTTGGCTTCTGCCATTCGCCCGGGAAGACGTCCTTGCTATACTTTGGATTGCACTTGCACTGATCCAAGGGAACACTGTCCATGCATGGAGGCTGGCAAAAGGCAATGGGCGTCATGCATTGCTGGCCCCCATTAGCCACGCATTTCTTCATGAAGGGACAGCAAAACAAATCACCACCACATTGCTCGGAGGTGAGGCAGCGCTCGCAGGTGCCGAGTTGGCCTCTGTTGATGCAGCTCACCATGCAGCTGTGTTCCACACAGCTGCCCTTTCCTGCAGCGGGCGCGGCCGCGGTCGCCGGAACGGGCTGCGGTGGAGGTGGCGGAGCTGGCGCGGCGCCTGCCGCGGGTGGGCAGGTGTGAATCAGCGCCGGGACCTCGGGCAGGTGCCCGGGCACCCCCGCGCCCAGCTGGCAGCCCTCACTGCCCGGGGGGCCTACGGTGTTCGGCACCTCGCAGCCCGTGCCTTGGCTTCCCGCCGCCGCATAGCGGCAGCTCACCACGCGGAGGTCTGCGCGCAGGCCCACGTAACAGGCCACCCGCTTGGCATCGCGCCAAATCAGCGCAGTGTAGTGGTTGAGCTGCCCGCCACAGCCTGGCTCCCAACCTGCTTTGGGACAGCCAGACACCTCCCGGTACCAAGCCTCCACACTGGCGGCCTCTGGGTCATTGATGGAGTTGAACTGCCGGACGTCGATATTCTCTGCTTGCTCAGGTTTCTCGGTGGTAAAGAGTCCTGGATCGTGCGGCCGCCCATTGCCCGCGCCAGCCCAGGCTTCCAAGTCTGCACCGCTGGCACAGTGCTGCAAGAGCTGCGTGACCCAAGCTTTGGCATAGGGCAACAACTCCGGGGCCCAGGAAAGCCCTGGCAGCCCATGGCACCACCGATAGTGATTATGTGCGTCCACCCATTTCTGCGGGTTGCTGAAGGCTGTGTCCTGGCCAAATCTGCAAAAACACCGGGCAAACTTCATGTTCTATCAAGTTCCATCAAGATTGATCCTGTTCCTTCATATTCTATGCAGCCCCCACTCCCCAACATTCCTCCTGCTACTTGCTGCGCGTGGCTGGCCATGGTTGGTGCAGTTGCCGCAACTGCTGACACTGCTGCGGCTGCGGCTGAAG
>CAUJNA010000918.1:0-22500 GCA_963377175.1 Effrenium voratum | reverse complement strand
AGCCTTCCCGACAAGCACTTCGCAACCAGCCACACATACTCTGGTCTGGGAACTAGCTCAATTATTTGCTGACTAGCTAGTAACCCGCCCCACACGCCACCAGCTAAATTAGCTGAGTGGCTAGTAACCCTGGTGTTTACCAAGGCTGAGGCGCCAGGTTTCCCTGAGGCTTCCTTCCCGCTTCCTTTGGGGGCTACACCCCCCCCGCCTCATAGAGCACCCCCCGGAAGAGCTGTGTGCTGAGCCGCGCCACCAGCTCGCCGCTGGAGGCGCTGATGACCTGGCCATCGGAGTTGGTGTTTGGCTTCCCTACGGTCGGGTGCTCGAAAATTTGCATTTTGGGGGGGGGGGGGGGGGTTAAATGGGGGGGGTTAAGGGGGAGGGGGGTTATTGGGGGGGGGGGGTTAATGGGGAGGGGGGGGGTTGTTTGCCCTAGCCGCAAAAAGGGTGGTGTTTTTTTTACCCCAGCAAGGGCTGCTGGACAAAAGCCAGTTGATGGGAGGTTGGTCCCTAAACTCTCGAAGCATGAGGCAGACCAAGCAATTGGTTGATCATTCAGGGTCTAATTATTCAATCTTTCCCTTTTCAATCAGAAACTCTCGCAGAGTTTTCTACCTCAGAGGTCACGATCTCCGCAGTGCCGCTCTGGATGATGTTGAAATCCTCCGCCTACCCAAGGGCCGCTCACTGCATCTCCGCGGTGTTTGTTTTTGGCCCGCAGTCGTCCTGCCTTCAAGTCATAGGGAGGAGCGCGGACGCGCATCATGTCACCCAACTCAGATATGTAGTCTCATGTGAGCAGGGAATTAAAGCAATATGCAGGATTTGCTGAACTCAGCATTTAACTCCTTTAGGCATGACATCCTGCAAGATTCGACTCAAAAACGATTCAGGAACTGAAAGCTCGACTCAAGCTGAGGCATGCACTGCAGAATTGACGGTCACCGTAAAAGGCATCTCCACCAAGGCATCTTCTCCCATGCGAACCTCAAGGCGCGCCCTTCTGCGTGGGGAAAAGAACAAGAAAGGGGATGTGCGTTTTCCCCAACCGCTGAAAGCTTTTGGGTTCGCCCAAAAGCTTGCTCCGTCGGACAGAGGGTCACGGGAAGGTCTGGAGAGGTTGCTGGGGGTAGGCTCAGCGGAGCGGCTTCGGGAACCCTGGGAGTTCCATGCGGCTGGGGTTGTGAAGGTTCCGTGGCGCGGCTGGAGAGGGTTTTGAGGGGTCAGACGGTCAGAGTTCCAGAAGGGCTCCAGGGCTTGCTGTTGCGAAGCACCTGGGTTCATTGTGAGCTGCCGCTCTGCATGGGGAAAGCAACCGGTTCTCAAGTCTTTTGCTTTCACTTCGCAGCCCAGCGCCTCCCAAAGTGACGGCACGGGATAAAGCTCTGGCATCAGCTTGTACCTGAAAGTGGGACTCTGCAGAACTCTGGAGAAACGTTACCCATTGCCAAATGACAAGTTTAGCATTGAAAACAAATCGCCATGGGTCAAAAGCCCGTAACCCCCAGCGAACATCCCAATCCCCACTAAAAGAGACTAAAATGGGTGGTGCACCTACCCCAAAATGGTACCATTGGTTTTTCACCCACAGCCAAATAGCAGCGTGGAAAGGTCCACGTTTGTTGCCCTGGGCCCACTCGCTGCTGATCTGCTTGCCAGTCACAACAACCTTACATCTCGGCGCGCCGACGCCCAACAAGAAACACCCTGATTAAAATTTCACATGGCAGATCGAGGTTGATCAAAGGTCCTTGACACAGGATCACCATCAGGTAACCACACAAAAGATGACTTTCACCACTAAATGAGAGAAATGACCCATGGTCATTTTGGCGCCAGGAATAGTGATCAACCCCCAGGTTTCCGGTAGCGCATGAAGGCCCACAACAAGCGAAAGATCAAAACCCGCGCGCGGATTTCGATCTCCGCGCGTGACGCGAGCTGGGCCGGCGGCCCTGCCGGGCAGGCGGAAGCCCTGGCGGAAGGTGAGGGCCTCGTCCATCTGCTCGCCGTTGTTCAGCTTGGTGATGAGGTTGAACAGCGTGGCGCCACCGTTGAGGCCAAGCCGGAAGTTGGCGATGACGATATCCACGTTGACCTTGCGCCGTGGAACAAAAATACGGGGTGGTTGGTGGTTTGATGGGTACCAGGGTACCTGGTTCAGGTTGGCGCAAAGAAAAAAACCATTTCGGCCCCCTATTGTGACTCATACCGATACCCATACAAAAACACGAAGGACTTGAGAGCATGCTGGGACTCGCTGACAGGCAGAGCAAGCATTCTGAGGTGATGACATCAGCATACATGGAAGCCCGGATTCGGATCGTCTCCGCACTGGTTGCAATGACCTGTCATCAAAAGATGCTCCTCCAGGTTGCCCCTATAGCTGTGGAAAATCGCTTTTTCAGTGGGCCAGACCCATTTGGACGACCCTTATAGGTATCGTAGAAAGTGGCGATAAGAAAAAAAACAACTTCCATGGCTTCCATGGCTTCCATGGCTTCCAACGTGGGCGCCTCATGGCCCAGGGACACCGCCGTGGCACCGGTGAAGTCGAAGCCGGTTGGCTCCAACGCCTGGCAACTCGGCCGCTCGTTCAGAAGCCAACCGCAGTTCTGAAACAGAACGAATGGGGGGTCACTCATGTTAGGACTTTCTGCGTTCCCGCTGCAATTTGGCCATGCCACCTTGTCATTCTTCCCTGACTTGTTTGTCGTTTGGCCTTTCCAGTAAGTTTTTCGGCTTGTTGACTTCTCGGCCTTTCGGCTTTGTGTTGTTTTGCTTCTTGCATTCATGGCTTCAGCTGTTTGACTTCGTGCATTGGCGGCTTGGCTTTTGGCTGTAGGCGAGCTTTTATGCTGCAGCGCCGCTCCGCCCGGACCCAGAACAAACTCTACGCTCCGAATCCAGCCTGTCCACCCCTACATCCACCCTCAGCCCACCCTGCAGCAACCCTAAGCCAGAAAGGAGGCTGAAACCACGGGGTCCTCAAATTTTGCTGGCAGTTGAGCAATTTGTGTTTAAATGACCTAATTTCGTATTCTTTCATGACCCGTTTCCAGGCAAGAACCAAATCTCGCGGCCTGAAGAGTCAGCTCATCTGCATCTGACACTGGTCGGTATGAAACAGCGATCGTAGACACCTTGGTGCATTGACTCCATCGCACTCGGCCCACCACCGTTTCAGACGCTGAACAAGCTGATTCACCTGGCTGCCTGAGCCTAGTGCGGAGTTTTCAGCTTTCTGCCTGCCCACCAGCATCACTCGCACATTTGCCAGCTGCGGCACCTAGGAAAGCCAGAACCAACGCAACAACGGAGCAAGCTGCGAAGGAAGCCCTCTTCAACAGCTGGACAGTAGCTGAGACTGGAACGACATCCCAGCTGTTGGTGGCCTTTGGAAAAGCACAATCTTCTGATCAGTCTCTTCATGTGCAACTTCAGACCTCATACTGGGTCCGTTAGAGTGACGGCCTCAAATTCTATCCTCTAACTTGTGGTTTAAAGGCAAACCAGCCACAGAAACAATTTGACAACCCCTCAAAATGCCAGCACTTTGAGGGGCCCCGTGAACAGTGATTGTGACTTGCCTCAGTGCTCATGATGACGCCGTTGGAGGTGTGAGTAATGCTCCACTGGTTCAGCATCACCTCAGGAAACAACTTGCACACGGCGGCAACCACGGCCCGCCCAACTCGTGGAACTGGTTTCTTCCTACTGACCTCCTTTGAGAGCCTGGGCATGCAAAGCGCAGATATATTCAGATAGGGTACGCCTCAGAGCTCCACAGGTTTTGCGGATTTCTCAATGTAGAATGCGAAGCCAAGTGCTCAGGCCAACAGTGTCTGGGGCTGAACTGCTTTGCCGGTTGCATTTGCACTATTGCACCCCAAAGGCTGGTATACCATACATACGTGCGTGTTCAAGGAGTGGTGTCGGGGTACTTCCTCATGCTCCAACCTAATTCTACAAACGCGGCGCAGGCGCGCGACGCACTCGCAAACTGTCCCTGTCTCCAAAAAATATATATTTCAAGCGCAACTCGCGTCAGCTGGATGAATTGACTTGAGCGCAAACTTGCGCTTCCATGTGCCTCCATGGATTCCAACAGCTCAAGATAAATCCCCGCCTGTCGCTTTTGGAGGCTGCCCCTTGTTGGGGGTTGATTTAAAGGGAAATAGGAAAGACCACCACCTTGGGGAACCCCCCCTTCTTGGACACGTAGCCTTAACTTCTAGCGTCGTGCTCGGGGCCGAAGCGAAATTGCGCTGGCTGACTGGCTCAAGCCGCGCGACAGCGAACCATGGCATGGACACAAACATGCGAGTTCATGGTCCTCACAAGTGAAGCTATTGACCAACAAAAAAGCTTCGTGTTGCGGATTGCTTTCAACAAACAAATCAACTGTGAGCAGAAACAGTCAGGGGCACTTCTACCTCCTTTCGCAGCAAACAGTCAACTGCTACCATTTCAGCATGACCGCTTTACAGTGCCTCAGCCCTAGTCAAAACTCCTCTCAAACCGCGGTCCCACTCCCACTCGGCCTACTGACAGGCCAAGTTGCGTGGGGTGTCTTAGCAGGATTCCGGGAGTCAAGGCGGAACATCATCGTCCGCAGCTCTTCCACATTCTTGGGCTCACGTACCTAATTTCAGACATTCTCCATTTGAAGTGCCCGACACCACCTACTAGAAGTTCCATAAACAATATTGCGGCAATATTGCGTGCTCTTCTACACGTCGCAGTATGTTCCAATAGCACAGCCAACTGCAGTACATACCCACGCGTTGGTGCAAACAAGCCAGTAAAACCGTAAAAACAAAGAAAACAAATCGACGCGGATGTAACAGCACTGGCCACATCCATGGTGAGCATGGTCCCGGTGCAGGTGATCAAAGAGTTGGGCAGGTACAAGTAGGCATCCTGCCATGCGGCGACTCAGCCAGCATTTGCGCGCTCATCTCCGCGCTCAGCTCGAGTCCTCCATAGGCTCCCAGCGGAAGTTGGGGCAGGTGTCATCGCCCGCTGCCTTCGGAGCGAACCGCACGACTCGGATCAATGCGCGCAAGTCGTTCAGAGACCCCAGCACTGAAGGAGAAGCCCATGGGAGCTTGAATTGTGATGACCTCAGCAATCAAGAGATGTGGGCGCCCGCGCTTCAAGTTGAAATGCTGCTTTTTGCAGGGTACCCTTTCCGATTTCTGAGAAAAGAACCGAAGTGGAAAGCCACGAATTTGTGGGGGCTCCCCCCCCCCTACACATTTTTCCAGGAGCCCAGCATCCCCAGGGATGAGCTTCGTGGGCAGCTGGAACTGCATGAACAAGCCAGGGACCTCGGAGAGCCTTGGAGCAGATTCGCAGAATTGTCCTGGCATCCAAAAGCCACCTGGATTTGGAGCCTCGAGCTATGGCTATGAATGTTCATGAGGGGCTCTCTGGTGGGCATCATTTAGGTGGTGATTTCTGTCCACCAACCATTTGGGAGGGGGTTGACCATGGCCATATCTAAATCAGCTAGGAAAGGCCCTTTTTCACCGACCATTTGTACCCTTTGAGGGAACCTGTGCAAGCCTGGAATACCGCAAACTCAGCCCGGGGCCCATTGCGGTACTCCACGCCCGTCAGTGGGTCCTCATGGGATGTTGCTGCCCTTTGCACGCCGTGCAGATTGAGATTTCACGGCAGTCCTGGTTCCGCACCACCCACTGCCTGGCCTTGTTCTGCACAGGATATCCGGGCCTTGCAAAACACTCACAAACAAGAAATTAGCACGCCTATAATATGAACCCGCTGGCATTGCTACACCGTCTCCACCCCTACTTTCAGAGGCGTATTTTGTTCTGTCATGCAAAGCCCGCAGAGTTTTGGAAGCATGCCACTCGGGTACTTGCTTGATTTCCCCATGAGGTATATTTCGAAGTTTCAAGCAAGAGCTACAGGTGGTGCTTCTCAAGCCTTTGAAATCAGTTCATCCTCCTTAAGAGTCAATAAGAGTAACAGCGTGTGGGTGGTATGGTTCCATATGTGTATATATAATATATATATATATATATATGTATATGTATATGTATATGTATATATTGCATACACAAGCATGTCTCAGAGAACGAAATTCTATATCCGTCAATCTGTTGCGGAAGGCTCGGGGTCAATCTGTATTCTGCTTGGCCGACTTTGTTGGGGGGCAGGCTGGAGCAGGGAAGCCTTCCGAGCAACATTGTGTTTGCCTCTAATGGCTCTAAGACATGAAAACGAATCAGCGCTGCCGAGTCTTTGAATTGCTTGGCCCACCCTGCATTCGTAGCATCTGTGCTTATTTGCCTTTTCGAGCCATGCTGGCTCATGTCTCCGGTGACCCCAAAATTATGGGCACGAAGACATACAAAACCTGGTTTGCTGTCCGCAAACACTTTTGTAAGACCCTGCAAAGATGTCCAACGCGAGAGGAATGGTCCACACATACGGCATGCATGGCCGCTCGGTGCCATTTTCAACGTCTTCTTAGCTCAAAGTTGCGTCGGTATCTTGTGCTAGAGAACTCAATGCCTTCGTCATGTATCAACCAATAGCATCTTTTCTTGCACATACTATACCAATCTAGACTCAACCGGATCTGAGTGTGCACGTGCACTCTGGATCGCAAGCGAAATTGAAGTGTGCTACATGCTTGATGTCCAGTGCTACAGGTCGTCATCCGCCATAGAAAAGCGCTGCTGAGCTGTCGACAAAGTAATGGAATCTCGATAGGTCGGGAGCACCTCGGACGATACCGTTTCGATTTATGAAAATGAAGCGCACTGCAAAGGATCCAAAAATCCAAAGCTCAACATGCTGCTGGGGCAATGCACTCCTGAGGATGATGGGCTGTCGAAGGTGTCAAGCTGCCAAACATTTGTCGGATTCTCCTGAGCTCAGGAGAAACAAAGCGCTCGCGTTCCTCACGGCGCATCCTTCCTATGTGGGGCCAGCCTCATACGGACGGATGGTCAGCGTGGGATTCCTTACCTGAGGCATGAGCAACACCGGCATTGGCTGTGTGCGTGTGTGTGTCAAAACAGGGGCTTAGACCTACCAAAGGCCAGGCCCCAGTTGGATAAAATCCCCTCAACCGACCAATTCACATAATATTTTTTCATCATTTCATAACAGAACCTCAACTCAAGATTTGATACATAAATTTTGAAAATATTTTTCTAAATTTTCAAAAATATTATTTTACAAAATTATCATTTTTCCCAAGAAATATAAATCATAAATTTTACAATATTCTTATTGTAAAGTTTATGGTTAAAATTTAAATCATATTATTTCATAATTTGAATAATTGCAGAATTCCTCACGGAATATGCTGAAATGAAATAATTTTCCAGAAAGGGTAATTCACCTACAATTTGAAAAACTTTGTCCTTCACTTCCTCCATTTCTTTTTTGACCTCTGGTGCTACTGGAGGTTTTGAATTTTCAATTTCATTAGGTTTTTCTTCCTCAACTGTTGTTTTTACTTTATTCTCATTCTCAATATGCTTCAATGTTTTCAAATGCTTGGATATTGCAGATTTCCTCACTTTACACTGGCAAATATCACATTCTATTTCAATCTGATTACGCACTTTATTATATTCCTTTTTCTTTTCCTTCCTATCAATTTTACTTTGTTCTCGGCAGTAATCACAAATATGCACTCTAACATTAAATAGGTCAGGGGGATAAGTGTTTTCACATCGCCTACATTTTTGCATTTTGTCAGTCATCTCCATGCTACTATTGATAGGTGGCATGTCTTTAAGACCAGACCATCTTAAAAATCCCAAATTCCCAAAATATATTTTCCCAAAATCCCAAATCCCAAAATCCCCATAATTTCAAAACATAAATCTTACAATGTTTTTTATTGTAAGGTTTATGGGGTGTGTTTTTCTCTGCTGTGGTCTCCGAAATGGAGGCAATGAAGCTCTGATAGAACTCCAGAAATTCTTCATTGGACGCATTGTGTTTTGTCATTTGGCGCATTGTGTTTTGTCATTTGGCGCATTGTGTTTTGTCATTTGGCGCATTGTGTTTTGTCATTTGACGCATTGTGTTTTGTCATTTGGCGCATTGTGTTTTGTCATTTGACGCATTGTGTTTTGTCATTTGACGCATTGTGTTTTGTCATTTGACGCATTGTGTTTTGTCATTTGGCGCATTGTGTTTTGTCATTTGACAAATTTCTTTTGTAATTTGACGAATTTCTTTTGTAATTTGACGAATTTCTTTTGTAATTTGACGAATTTCTTTTGTAATTTGACGAATTTCAATTTGTCATTGGATGAATTGTTTTTTGCTTTCAACCCACCAAACTCGTCAAAATCTCACAAATCAATTCAGCAGGTATTTTGTATAAATCTTCCTGCTTATGTATTACATAATTATCCCCCATTCTGCTTTAGTTTTTGATGGCAACTGTTCCAACAGAACCACTGCCTGAAAATAATTCTAGTAAATTCATATTGTTTATTAGAATGATTTAGATAATGTTTTAGACATATACATATTTATCATCTTCCTTAATAATCTTATAGTATTCTAATGTTTGTTCTTTTGGACTTTTGATTTGTCCCTTATTTAACATATCACAATATTTTTTACGCTTCGTGTCATAATCACCGCTGGGTCTGCCTATCCCTTTCTTTTCAAAGATCTTATCAATCGTTTCCTTCTCTTCATTGTTATTTTTTGGTTCGTTTGCCTTTGCATCAAGTTTCTCGTCAATAGTTTTTATCATCTCGTACAACAGTTTAACATTTTTACTAACTGTCATCATCTTCTTTGATAGTTCAACAATAGCATCGTACTCAACTTCAGACATTTCTATATATATTTATTTATATAATTATTTATTTAAATAATTATTTATGCATTTTATTATATAATTTATTTGAATAATATAATTTTATATATGTAAATAAATTATATTCTAACAGTCTTTCATCGATTTTATTTTTCAATTTTATTAAACCTTCATCGTTACCTGTAATTTCAAAAAACTTCAACATTCTATCAAATTTATCTGGTTTAGTTATACCTTTCATAAAATATTTATTATTAAATTTAGCATCTAACCAATAAAAATATTCTACACTTAATTGTCTAGCAAAGTTTTTATCACCATCGAATATATTATTAATTTCTGCATCATCAAAAGTTATAATTCTATTATCTTGTCCATTCATAGTTGGCATTATGATTATATAAATAATTATATATTTAAATATTTATTTATTTATAAAATTGATTTAATGTAAAATCTACTCTTTAAGTACTAAATTTTCATCATTTGTTTAACAGTTTCCTGTGTTTCATTTTCATCATTATCGGATGGAGTAACTCCTCTCCCAAACCTTATAGCAATATTGTGTGCATCTGTTTCTAAATTAATATCACCATCTTTAGTTTTATCAATATTCATTTTTTTATCTGATTTAGATATTTTAAAACCGACTGGTATGCATGAACATTTACAGTTTCCTTTCCTCTCTATTTGTAATTCATTTTTCATCTCTAATATTCTCTTACACATAGGACAGGCAAACTCAACAACTGCTGTTTTATTAATAATTTCTTCTTTATCTTCATCTGTTGAAGAAACTGTAGTATCTGTTTTATTCTTTTTGTTTTTCTTTTTTCCCATTTATATTAATATTTACATTTTTATTTTTGATATATTGTATTCCTAATTTTATTAATTCTAATGAATAAAAACAGCATTTTTTAATTTTATTGTCAGTTATTATCACTTGTTCTATATTCTCTACTTCATCTATTATATCAATATAATCTGAATAACTTCTATCCATATTAAATAATAAGATGAAATAATCATTAAAATAATTATTTGATCTTATTATTTTCATGCATAATAGAATATTGGTGGGGCACAGCACTTGGGTTTTCATTGCACACGCGAGCAAGACACAAAACTAATTATCTTCAATGCTTATTGATTGAAGCAATGGAAAACCTGTTCCGTTTTTATGATATTCACTACCAGCATATCATAAAAAAGATGTTCCATTTAATATTAAATAGAATATGTATTTAAACTATTTTCTTTAGTAAGTTTTACTGCAGTTGATATATCAACATCTAGAATATTATTATTAATAGTTTCTTGTACACTATTTATCATTTCATTTGTATATGTATTAGAATAATCTTTCATAAAATTTACTAATTTATTATAATTTAGACTATCCTCGTTTTCGATTGATGATTTAGATATTATAATATTTTTATTTTTAATTATAGCTAAAAACTTTAAAATCGTATCATAATAATTTTGGCCAGTATCTGGAACTAAAACATCACCGAATTTATATGTACTCCAAATACTAGTAACTTCACTTAAATTAATAGATTCTATTGTCATTATGATATAATTATATTATATTTTATTATTTTATAAGTATTTATAATATTATTTTATTATGCCTGATGTAAAACCAATTGATGAAATCAAATTTGACTTTAAGCAAAGTAAGCACGAGGTCGTCCCTAAATTGCCGATGAGAGCGATGATTGTAGGGCCGTCAGGCTCTGGAAAGAGTACGCTACTTGTATCAATGATACTTGATATTTATAGAGGAGCATTTGAAAGAATTTTTATCTGGTCCCCATCTGTAAATTTGGATAGTATTTGGTTGCCTGTTAAAAAATACATTAAGGAAGGTTTGAAAGTAGATAATGATAAAGAACCGTGTTGGTGGGATGAGTTCAATGTTGAAGATTTAGAAAGAGTTATAGAAACTCAAAATAAAATAATTGAATATCAGAAAAAACAAGGAACGAAGAAATTATTTAATATATTAGTTATATTGGATGATGTATCTGATAATCCAGCAATAACAAGAAATAACAAATTGTTAAATTCTTTATTTTGTAGAGGTCGTCATAGTGGAATATCAACACTTGTCAGTCTTCAAAAATCATCAACCGTGCCACCAATTATTAGAGTAAATATAAGTCATTTGTTTTATTATAAAGTTAGAAACTACAAAGAAATTGAAATATTGCAAGATGAATTATCAGCAATTGTTAGAAGCGATAATTTACACGAAAGCAAGAAACTAATTTATAAAATATATGAAACTGCTACTGACGACCCGCATAGTTTTTTGTATATTAACCTTTTAGAAAAGAACCCAGATAAAATGTTTATGAAAAACTTTTCACAATATTTGAAAATAACTAATCAATAACATTAAATTTATTTTTTAATGTTTTTGATTTAAATTAATGAAGCGTTGCATAAATTCAACGCAGGTAATTTATATATTAGTTTGTCCGATTTTTGGTTTTCTAATTTTTCTATTCGCGCCACACATTCTTGAATAGATTTAATGATTAAAGTATCCGCTCTTGTTTTTTCATCTACTCTTAAATTCTTAATGTCTTCCATACTGTTATTTTCATCGTTTTTACTTTGACCAATACCCATTATATATTATTATTTAGATTTTTCTTTTTTCAATTCCTTAATTTCTTTTTCAAGTTTATCTACTTTATCATTTAATTCTAATACTGCTTTATGAACTAACACAGGTAAAACTAAATAATTTAATCCTAAATACTCTCTGTCTTTACATACAACATTTTCAAATTCTTTAGGAATTGCTTTTAATACTTCATCTGCTATATATCCTATATGAGTTTTACCGTTATCATTTCTATCGTGTCTCTTAAACTTCTTCGGTTTAAATTTCTTAATAATATTCATACAATTAGATTTAACATTATCTATATCATATTTTAATCTTGAATCTGATGAATCCACAAATGTTCCGTTGATGGTTACTGTTGTTGCTGTTAAATCTATATTAGTTCCTGTTGATGGTTCAATTAAATTACATAACAATTTTTTCGTTCCCGCAATTGTTACATTTTCATTAAAAGTCGATGGAGCATTATTTGTAAAACTGTTAGTATTTATTGCCGTTCCAAATGTCTTATCAATAGATAATAAAACAGAAGGGGTAGTAGAACTATCAGCAACTCTAAATGCAGTGTTAGAAGTTCTAAATATTACATCAATTGTAGATAAACTAGTTCCATCATAATAAGTTGATATTTCACTTGTTCCCATCTTTAGATCTGTTCCAGTAGTCATTGAAATATTATTCAAAAATGAAACCGTTGTTAAATCAAATGATTGAATGGTATTAGTTGCTAAATAAGCGTTTTGTATTGCCATATTAGTATCAACAGTTACTAATGTTCCACCATTAGGCGCTATATTATTGCTTCTTAATGCTCCCCCGCTTTTAACATAAATATCATCAGCAAATAAATTACCCATTACATCAACAGTGCTTGTGTTAAAAGTCCATCCAGTAGAAATATTAACTGCTCCAACTATATTAGATTGAACAGCAGGGTCTCCACAAATAAATCTAATTGAAGAATTAGCATCACTATTCCTCATATCAAAAGATGAAAAAGCACTAACATATCTATATAATTCACAATTTGTATCAATTGTTAATTTACCATCAGTATCAATATTAACATTATCACAATTAACAGCGGCATTTGTATAAATATTACCTAACACATCAACGGGTTTACTAAAAATAGTTTTATTCACCAATCCATCACACATCATATATTGATTACTTGCATTAGTAATATCACCAACGCTAACAGCAACAAAATTAGGATGATGTATATAAAAACCTTCTGTTGCATCTGGTGTATATGTTTCTAAATATGGTTCTAGTCCATTTATTGAAGTATTGATATTATCAATTTTAGTTTTAATATCTGTTGAAAAATCATTATTTGTAAATAAATTACCTTTCATATAAACAGCACCTTCAAAATATGAAGTTCCGTGTGCTTGAGCAAAATTGTATGAAGTATGAACATTACCATTAATTGTAATTCTTGAAGCATTATTGGGTCTTCCAATAATAACATCTCCTGTATTCCATCCTAACCATAATCTATAAGGAGTGGCACCTGTTAGTCCTTGATAAGAGTCTAACTGACATCCTCGTTTAAACTCGAGTCTTTGGTTACTAACTGCGTCCTGGATTCTAAATATTGGATTAGTATTATCTGTTAAACTAAGTATTAATGGAGAGTTTACTGTTTGTGCAGTTGTATTAACTTTGTCTAATTTTTGACTTATTACTGTATCTTGTGCGCTATCATTTGTAATTATTGAATTAATTGTATTTGTATTTCCCGTTATTAATCCACTTAATCCATCTGATTGTAAAACATAACGAGCATCTGAACCTGCTATATCTAAAATAGATGAACACGAAAATAAACCAGATACTTGTAAATTACTTAATATTGTGGTATTATGATTTAATAATATTTTATCATTTTGAAAAGTTGAAGAATTATTAATTTCTACATCTCCAAAACCTCTTTGATTCAAAAACATAGTTGAACCAGTCAAACTTCCATAAACATAACTGTCAAAATAATTATTATACATTTCAAAGAAATTGTTATAATTTCCAAATTCTGCTATTTTGAAAGTTGCAGTAGTTGTTATATTATGTATTAATGTATTATTTAATACTGATGTGTTTAACTTTTCTGATAATAAATTATTAGTTGTTATTTTATTATAGTAATCTGATTCATTAAATGAACCTCCATTCTCATTCTGTAAATCTAAAATTGCAGTAATATGTGAATTTACTGTACTATTTAATCCTGTTATTAAATTAGAATTAGAACTAATATTATTAAAATTAGATGTTATAGTAGAATTTAAATTATTTATTAAATGTGTATTTGATGAAATATTATTAATATTTGTATTTATTAAATTAGTATTAGAACTAATATTATTAAAATTAGTCGTTATAGTAGAATTTAAATTATTTATTAAATGTGTATTTGATGAAATATTATTAAAATTTGTATTTGAAGTTATTGTCAGATTACCTATTAAAAATGTATTTGATGAAACATTAACTAAATTACTTGCTATTGTTGCTGTATTATTCATAATAAAATAAGCATTTGAACTAATATTATTTGATAATACATTAACTTCTGTTTTGTTATATGATTGAGTTATATCATAAAAATTAGCGTCAACCTGTGCTTTTGTGTAAGTATCTACTTGGTCTGCTTTATTGTTGAGTAAATCAATTATATCTGATTGATTAGCGTATATGTTTCTAATGTTTGTTACCCCGCTTGTAGAATTGATTTCGCTAATTGTGTGCGCTACAACATTTTCAAAGTTTGTTAAATTTATTGAAGGCATTATATATTAATAGTAGAAAATGATAATATTTATTTATTTTTAATATTATCATTTTTACTAATTTTTAATCTAAAATCTGAACTCCGGCGTCTCTAATGGAAAGTATTTGCTCACTCACTAATGTCATATATATTGTATCTGGCATATTTGCTGTTACCATATTTCCAACAGGTTTCACACGAATTAGAAGTTGTTGTCCAGCTTTAGTGTTAATTCCAGTATATGAACTATCGGGAACCTTTTCAAAATTCATAGCAAAGATAAACTTATCAACACGGTAAGCAGAATATTCAATTGATAAATGGTGTTGATGGAACAATGGTAAATTTAATGCTTTTCGTAAGTAATAGAATGCTTGTGTTAATGAACGGCAAGGATACTCAGGATATAGTTTTGACCCTAATTGAAGTTGAAATTCTAAATCAAGGTCAGGATTGTAGTATCCACTGTCTTGATAATTCAAGTTATACATCGGGTGATAGAAGTTGTTGTATTCTTTCATAACGTGAGTATCGCCTACTCCACTTTTGTTGAAACTGATGAACGCGGCAACTAGTTTAGATACTGAACGAACAACAGTAGTGTTAATTGACGACGAACCATCGGGAACTTGATTAGATTGACAAATATAAGTATTATACGTAATAGGTAATTCTTTTGAATCGAGGAGGTGAGCAACATATTTATTATGGAGGTCGTTGTCCAAGCTCACCAAATCAGTTTGAAGGAATGCGTTACTAATTGAGAACTGCTCATTTGTATGAAGGCTTGAGTCTGCATTGCCACTTTCTGGAAACCTCGTACCACCAACTGTAACAACACAATCACTAAAATTTGAAACTAATTCAAGTTCTAAAACAAGAGGACACGCTTTTAACGGGATATACTTAAATTGATTGAATAAACCAAGCATCGGTTTAAATCCTACAACCATTTTTCTGTTAAAGCCTGGAATTGTGTAAGCGTCATATGCAGGACCAATATGACCCGATGCAGGAACTGCACGACGTGTGTTTAAATCATCATCATATCTATAACCAAAACTCTGGGCGTCTTCATTGTCTCTTGCTCCTTTTGACATCATGCAACTCATCATGTGATGATTTCGGTTGTAATAATCAATGTCTTCAACAAGTTGATTACCAGCAATTAGTCTTACTCTTCTAAAAAAGGAATAAGCAGGAGATAAAGGTCTTAATCGTTTATTGTCTGACGTGTCAGTGTTTTCAACAGTGAAATAAACCATTACACTCTGAGGGTCTAACCAACTATTATCTTCAGCATTTAACGCTATTTTCAACACACGCTGACCAGATGAAGGGGTGTAGATATTACTCCCAGAAGGAAAAAACGAGACAGAACGCCTCTCATTTATATAACTTGCACCTTTATTTAATTTGAATGAGAGGTTGTCAATTAGAATATCTTCAGCACTAAAAGTTTCCATTACTATATATAATTTAATTTAGAAATAATTTAAACTAAATTGATAAATTTATACATTCATTAATTTCTAAAACATATTTTATATATGTTTTACAAATTGATGAAATTGTAATTTCATTAATTTCCAAATCATAATTAAGAATTATGATTTACAAATTGAATAATTTAGTGTAATCCTTTTGATTAGAATTATTATTATTTTTAAATATTTTCATTTTCTTTTTCTTAATCTTATCTTCAACTGGAGTATTGCCTTTTTCTTTCTCTAAAACAATCTCTCTAATTTCATCATATGAACTTTTCTTATACTTTTTATTTTCATTCTTAATCATATCATCCGTTGTTTCATTGTCATATTTCTTATGTTGTATCATTAATATTATTATGATAATAAATTTATGTTTTTTCTTTTTACTATATTGTCAATGTCTGATTGAGTGTGATTACATCTGTTGTTGTCATTTAATAACAAGAACTTATTATTTGCGACTTTTGCTTTAAACAAGATAAAGTTATAACAGTTGGAATATTCAAAACCTCTAAATATATAACATCCACATTGGCATTTTACATATGTTCGTTTATTATCTCTATATAAATCCATTAATCTTTGTTCAATTGTTAATGGTGTATGTGTTGTTTCATTTAACTGATTATTCATATATAATATTATATAATTATATATTTAATTATTTATTTATTTAATTATTTAAAAAAATTATAATATCTCCTTTTGCTTTTGATGTTTTTTAGTTCTTTCGTGTCGTGCTTTGTGCTTAATTGATAGTTCCTCATTACATGCATCACATATATAGGTAATGTGCTTGGTCTTTTCATAGTATTCCTTATCTTGTTCGTTCAACTTTTCTCTATTATTTTCTCGGTAGTTCGCCTGTCGCTCCCTTATAATGTCCTTCTTTTGTATTCTATATTCTTTACCATATTCCAACCACCTTTCCCTTGTATCATTCCAATATTGTTTATCAGTTCTTCCTTCAATTCTACTATTCAGCGTTCCTAGTTGTCTAATATATTCACCTTCAATTGCTCTTAACTGCTCTTTGTTTTCGCATTGACATTCTTTGATTAACTCAATATAAAAATGTTCTACACCTAGTTCATTCATTTGTTGATACAACTTTTTATTTTTCTTTTTCGTTGTAAATCTACATTTGCGATGTTCAACCATTCTTTTACTTAAAGGTTGACATGTTGAACCGACATACACTTCATCATTAATGTGATTACGGATGCAATAGATTTTTCCATTGTTATAGTCCATTATGGGTACTTACTGAATTATACTGTTTTTTGTTTAAATATGTTTCACATAATTTCACGAACCGGATAAATACTTCTTGAAACATCAAGACCCGTATCTCCGTATCCAGTTATGTAATCGTGGTTAGTAAATGGATTTAATGAACCAGTATAAACAGTTATAGCGCCACGGTCAGCAATACTGACAGGGTCTAAGATACTTCTAAAATTAATATAATCATCTGTAATTTTAGACCTTCGTGATATAAACGGCGCTCCATAGGTAGTTAAACTTAATTCTCTTTCAGGATAATCTTTTGTTATCAGTGCACCTACACTTGAACCGAGACTGTGTGTTATAAGATGTTTAACTTCATTGTTTTCATCCAATGCTGTTGATGTGTCTTTATATCGTTGTGAATATTTAGTCATTTTAAAGGGAAGTCCTACATCTGCCAGAATGTCATTAACAGCACCTCCAAACGTTCCTTTTCCAAATGTTCCTGCTACATACATTTTATCACCATCAATATAAAAACCGTTACCATTGCCATATGCTCTACTCAACCCTTGTGCATCAGTTAAATTAGAATTAGGATAAAAATCGTTTAATATTTTGTCAGTTTGTTTCATAACATCAGTTATTTTAGTTGTTTTTTTTATAAAGTTGATAATGTTTAATTTTCCCATGCTTCATTTCATATATTAACTTTTTATTATTAATCATATAAATAAAGATATAAATTAATTTCTCAATTAATTAATAATGCTGACATACGACGAAGTCCTAAGCAACAGAATAATTTTTAATTAGAAAATTTATTTTCTAATTAAAAATATATTATGTTGACATACAAGAAGGTCTATATTGACAGTGCTCATAGGATTAGTGGTACATCATCAAATTTCAAAGTTGAATTACCAGAAACATTACAAACAGATAATGGTGTTCATTGCTACATTCACGAAGTAACATTGCCTAACTCTTGGTATTCAATTCAGTCAGGATTAAATAATATATTATACTTTTATTCTTCTCCACTAGTTCCAGATGAAGATAACACAAATGTCCATTATTTAGCGTTACAATTGGACGAAGGAGTATATACTGGCACAGAACTAGCGACCGAATTAAAGGCAAAAATAAATGGTGTTGTAGATAATGCTAATTTCTCAAATACTTATGAAATTTCTTACAGTGTAAAAACTAATAAAATAACAATTTATTCAAACTATGCTGATAGAAAGTTCGCTGTATTAACTGATGAACAAATGAAACTAACATATGCAGATTATATATGGAATGGAAGTTTTAATGCTAATAACTTACAATCTGTTAATGAAGTTTTAGGAAATTATCAAATGGTAGTTTATCAATATAATAATCCTTATGTTTCTGGTTTCGTTAATCTTCAACCAATTAGAAATATTTATATTCATTCTTCTCAATTGTCTAATTATAATCAAGTAAATTTAAGAACCGGCGATAGCACAGTTGTTAAGAAAGTACCAGTCACAGCACCACACGCTGGTTTGGTATTCGACTCCGAGCTAAACCCTCTCGATTACTTGGATGTATCAAATAGAAGCTTTAAACAGTTAGACTTTTGGTTGTCTAATTCATTAGGAAATGAAATTAATTTAAATGGGGTAAATGTATCCCTGTCATTATTGTTTGTGAAAAGCGATATTATTTAAATATATTCTTTAATTTTTCCATATAGAAAATATATAGAATATATTATATGTCAAGTATTGAGGTAGTAGATGTTAATAATGAAACTAAAACAGAAGAAGCACCTGTTAATAATGAAGTCGTTGAACACAATGAAACAGTTAATGAAGAACCAGAAGAAGCCATTCCTGAACCAAAAGCGAAAGCAAAAGCATTACCAAGAACTAAAAAAGAAGTTGAATTAGTAGAATGTGAACAATGCTCTAAAAAGATGACATTGAAAAGTTTGAGACACTCACATCCTAAAAATTGTAAAGGGGCAAAAACCGAGATGCTACCAGTTAATCCACAAAAGAATATTATAAAGATACAACCAGAAGTGAAAGAAGAAATTAAGAATGAGATTAAACAAGAAGTGATTAAAGAAACTATTAAGAAACCCACGGCAACAGAATTATTAAACCAACATTATGAAGAACTTAAACAAAAGAAAAAACAAGATAAGCAAGAAAAAATAAACAAATTATCTTCATCAATGTTTTAAATAATAATCTAATTATATTATATAATAATCATGCTTATGAGAAGTCATAGAAATGTAGAATTTAAAAGGGCACCACAAGTTGAAAGAGTATATGATACTAATGACTTATGGGGCGTTGCTTCAAGAATGAATTATTTTAAACAAATGAAAGATAATATAGAAGCAAGACAAACACAAGGAGCATTGATAAAATACAGAACCGATTTAGCAGAAAGCAACAGAACGGAAAGTTATAGAAAGGAATTAGACAGAATAAGAAAAATATTGGAAAACTCACGCTCACCCGATGGAATACAAACAACAGAACAACTAAAAGCAAGAAAGACACATTTAGAAGAAATGATTAAGAATATTTCAGATTAACTTATTTATTATTTAGATAAATAAATTATCTAAATAATACATATAATATGATTAAATCAATAAATAGATTGAATACAGTAGGGCCAGTAAAAGTAGGTTCGTTAAAATCACAATTACATTTGAGACCTTCTTATGACGAGTTGTTAAAAGAAACATTAGTAGAAGATGAGAATAGACCATCAATTGAAAATGTGATAGACAGAAGGGCGACAAGATACAGATTAAATCAATATGGTAGTCAGTTTGATAATAAAGATGCTTTGGATATTCAAAAGAAAGAAGAATTGAGCAGAAGAGAAGAAGTTAAGAAGGAAGCATCGTCAGGCAGAGGAATATTTGGCGAAATTGGCGATACATTCAAACAACAAATGGCATTTGTAGACGAAAGGTTAATGGAAGTGAACAGACAGAAAGAAGAACTTGAAGAAAGAATGAGACTTATGTTTGGACAACACGATGAAATGGCAAGTGCTGTATCAAGACAATCAATACCAGAAGGTGTGGAAGTCCATTCAATGGCGTCAAAGCAAGAAGAAGGAGAAGAAGAAGAACCAGAAGACGACCCTATTGTTGATGAAGAAGAGAAGAAAGAGGGTAAAGACGACGATGATGACCTAAGTAAAGTTGAAGATTTCATAGATGAAATCAGAGGAAATACACCCTTATATTTAGCAAATGTTCCAATGGACATGAAACGCATCATTGATAAAATATATAATGTCGGATTAATGAAAGATGATATATACATAGAATTCAACAACTTATTTAGCGAATTGATTGAAAGTGAAACCAACGTTAAAAAACAGGAAAACAAAACCAAGTTGATAGATTTTTACAAAAAGCATGTATATAATAAGTATATGAAAGAAGAAAAGGCGTCCTCATCGGGTCAAACACGTGATTAACAATAATTAATCTATAATATTTAATAATGAGTAATACTAAATATTATGGATTGAGAAGAAGGAAAACCTTTGATGAAATGCTTAAAGAAGCGATGACACACAGACTGATAATAACAACCATCCCAGAAAAACGGAGAGTAGATTTATTAATGAATGAAGTTGATTTTGACGAATTTGATTTAACGAATTATGGCATTAACAAGAAATATATGAGTTTAAACAATAATAAATATGATACTGATATGTTCCCGGTAATGACACTTGACAAAGCAACACAGTTTCCTATCAGAGAAGTCAAAGAAACACAAACAGACCTACCAAAAGATAAAGAAACACAAACTGATGACATTGATTATACAGGTTTGATTTCAGACGGATTTTCAAATAGTTTTAAAAGTAATCTGAAGAATAGGGCAGAGGCAGAAGTACAAGCATCCTTATTCAAACCTATTCAAGATGGTGATGATGCCGATGAACCAGACGACGACGACGATGATGATAATGGAAACAAAAAGAAAAGTTTAAACCTGATTAGGATTATAGAATTTATGTTAAGGTCGGGTTTTAGTGTAGCAGACATAATAATACATATAACTTATCAAACTACATTAACTACTCTACAAATTACTGAATTGACAGCATACATTATAGGAAATTCACTAATTACAACTTTTGATATTACTAATGGTATTTTGAATTGGTTAAGTAATAATACTGATGAAGAAGTTGAGTTAAACACTTCTCCCCCTGTTAGCGTTAATAGTTCTCCACCTATCACTGTTAATAGTTCTTCAACACATACTGTTAATTCAACGTCATCAGAAGAAAATGTTAATTATGAAATAGCACCGCCGACCGACATTCCTATTCCTACTGATGCTGAAACCGATGAAGAAGATAAGGATAAAGATAAGAATAAAGAAAAACAAAATCTAAAATAAACAAATGAAAGACATAGAGTTAAAACCATCATGAAAATAAAATCATATTTTAAAATACTTACTTTAAAATATCATTTTTCAGGGGTAGAAACTAGGATCAAATTATTGCCTTTGTATTTTCTGTTGTAGTCATTTTTAGGAGGTTGATTTACTGTTCCTTCCTCTTCCTTTTTTCTATGATACCTTTGTCGGTCAAGTGCCCTTTTTCTTTCAAGAAATTCAGGGTATTCTACCTTTTTCTTCTTATAATATAATCTGGTGAATAACGCCATCTGTTCCTTAATCTCATCAATTGTCAAGTCATCAATATTTTAGTGCTCATTTTTATCTTAATATATTATGGTAATATTTCTTTAAGTATATTAAGGCAAAATATGAATTAATATAAATTCAATAAGGCGAATAAAAGAGTAATACGAAATATACTTAAGGACATATTAACTATTATTAATATATAGACTAATTTATGACAAAAAAACGTATAGATACAAACATTCAAGACCTAAAAAACAAAAGAGACAGGAAAAGGGGCAGTATTACCGCTCAAACCCTACAGAAAGTCAATACCATCATTGATTTTTATGAAGACCGCAAAATTGTTCAATTTGACACGGCCAACAAATTAATCAATGGCATCATTGCAACAAACGACAAGGAATTGAAGAAAGGACTGAAGCAATATGAAAAGGCAGTTGCCAAATACCAAAACATAGCACCCATAGGCGAGAGAATGAAACCAACAACTGAAAAGGCAGTCAGAGGCAAGAAACTAGCAACAATCAGGAGAAGAATTAATGAAAAAAACACCCTTACGAAGAATTCAAAGGATGTATAGAGACAACATAACGAAGGACAGAAAAACGATTGTTATTAAATATATTCTTTTTACTAAAGACGAAGGACGCGCTACAAAATCCGGTTTTTTACATTGAATGGTATTAAATACTACCCGTTGCTATATCCTAACGTTAAAAGGGCCGGCAACGTAAAAGCACAGTGGGAGTTTATCACTAATGCTGTTAATGTTAAAATTACAAAGCATTTTGATAAACATAAGTTTCATAAACTGGTGGCAGTGATGAGAAGCGACCCAG
>CAUJNA010000917.1:20000-132354 GCA_963377175.1 Effrenium voratum | reverse complement strand
CTTGAATTTTATCGCCCACCAGTGATGCTTGAGGTTCAGCATGATGACAAAGTGCTGGGCTATCGATGTGATTCTTCTTCCAGGACTATTACACCACAGCTACCTGATCATCCCTCCCAAATCAAAGGAATTCGGAGTGCTAATGACCAGATGTTTACTTATTCTTCCTGGTCTTCTCGCTCATGGCTCATCATACGTGGTGCACAGCCTGCGGTGCAGCAACAGCAAGGACTTAACGCTCTCAAGCGCCTTTATGAGGACAAAGGCTTTGACCCCCGCCTTCTCCGTGACGTTCGGCGTCGGCTCGAGACAAAATCTGCATGTGAGCTTGTCATGTTGTACCTTCTTGTGCCCCCTTGTGATTGGTGTTGATGTATTGCGTTGTGTCTGCATTTAGCTGGCTCAGAACCATGGCGGAGTACACGGTCACCAGTCTCTTGCGCTCAGACGGATCAGTGCAAACTACGAGCCGCGTGACGTTGGAGCACCTTCCCAACTTCATCAACGGCAATGAGATGCAAATGTTCATCCGGACACACGGGCTAGCACATCAGCAAAGTGTACAATCCCACGGCCCATCCCGTGATTCTTTGGCACTTGGACCCGGAAGGTCACGTTCACGATCGCCCAGGGCACATCAGTCCCGGATACAGCTCACACCGGGCCCGCAGGGAAAGTCAGATGAGGAGGAGGACTGGGGTGAATGGAAAAGTGATGGGAGGCGTGCTCATGGTGATCAAAGGAGGCCACGATCGCCTTCGTTCCCTCCCGCTCGAATCAGTCCATCCGAGAACCGCATCGGGCTGATACCTCTCTCAGTTCGACAGCATGTACCCGATTTTGGCAGTCATCGCTTCAAGCTGCGCACTGGTAGCCGGGTCGAGGAAATTGCCATCGTCCTGAATGATGTCCTTTACTACACCTTGCCCTCGATTGCCGCCTTAGAATTTCCTGATCCTGAACAGTGGAAGAAATCGTGGGAGACGGTCTACAGGAGCCTCATGCCGCATCGACGCAGCATCATCGAAGATGAGCAGCGGGTCAAGTCCATTTCGGAGTTTCCGTTTTCTCCACCACCTCATGGCGTCCCGGGACGCTGGGCGCATCGAGTGGTTCAAGACATTTGTGACTACTTCCAGATCTCCCCGAAGTCGCTGCCACAGCAGCTCATCATACAGCTTGGCATCTGCGAAGAGAAATGGCCATATATCAGCAGGACTGCGCGGACGTATCACCACTTCTCCACGGACAAAAAGAACTCCCAGAAGAACCTCTTCGGGATCATCTTCTCGTTTGAGCCACGCCGATTGTTGCCGGACAAGCATCGCACTCAGTCACAGTCGACATTTTTCTGGTCCCATAATACCAATATGCAGGCGGCCATGAACATCCTGCGTGATGAGGAGCTGATCAGACCCTCAAAGTGGCAAGAGCATCCTTCCCCCAACCGCGAGTGCTCAAACTGGAACGAAGTCTGGTTGCCTCCGATGGGATTTTACTGCAGGGGCAGCCTTCAATCTCAAGAAGCGGCAATCCAATCAGCAGCGCAGTTCGCGGGAATTCACACGGATCGCCCCGTGTGCATTGGTGGCACTGCACGACTCCGGCAACAGCATTGCACCGTACCCCGTGGCGGAGTGTACGCTGACATAGCTGCTTCCCATTACTATGACTGCATTCACGCCAAAGATGGCAGGTGGAAACTCCGATCATCGATTGCGGTGCCCAGCTACATGGGCATGTTCTGGTGAACGACTCTGGCAAGGCAGTCTGACACCCTTTTGCACAGGCCCACCGTGGTTTGTGCCCTGACTTTCATGGTGTACATCATGACGCTCCTCTTCCGGAAAAAGCGCATGGGGTTGCCTGAGGCTCATGTTTTGATTAAGGGTGTTGCATGCTTGTTGTGTTGCTTGCCGTCGCCGCATTTGAGTAGATTACCGATTGATTTGGCCCTCTCTGTCGCATCTTCACCTGCATTGTGATGGATCATGGGGATCTGCTACGTGATTGTCGGCACATGCTACTCGCCATGTCTTCGCAAATCAGTCTACTTCTGGCCGGACTGCAACGTCTTGAAGGCCAACAGCGGCACCCACAGCCGCCTCCACCGCCACCGATTCCTGACGGCCATCCTCCGCCGCTACCTCCGCCGTCCACGACGCCACCGCACTTGCCGGCAACATCAGTCCGGCCTGACTACATGGCAGCACCGGTCACTCTCGTGGCCACTTCGGACAACCGTACGGAGCACCCTGCTCACGTACGCACGGTGAGTGTCAGTACCTCTTGGGAGCACAGACGGAGGCGAAGATCTAGGCATCGGGAGCCGCACCGGCGACGATCTCGCAGTCATCACCGACGGCTTCCAGACCGTCCTGATGATGCGGCTCCCACGTCCCGCCGCCATGCTTACGCTCCGAAGTATCCGCCGGCGGTCAAGGCCATGCCAGCTTGCCGACCATCAGGTCTGTCGTATGAACGTTGACGGAACACCAGCGGCAAAAGTACCTCAGTATTTTGGTACATGCATGTCTGCAAGCATCATGTCTTCGCAGTGCCGCAGCCTTACTTGCTTGAGTTGACCTTGCTGTTTGTTCGGTTGCCATGCAGTTGTCGGCCGAGTTTGTGAATAACCTGGTGGTGGTACTCAATGTCCTTGCATCCCAAGTTGCGACAGCTCTGGACACCCTGAACTTTGCCCTGATGACCGAGCGTAGCCATCCGTCAGACACTATAGTGACTCCCAGGGCACCACGGAACTCCAGGCATGGGCTGCGCCCTCGCATCATCACAGAGCGCATTTCGTCTGACCGATCCCGCTCTCCCACTCGAATTCGAACCCGACCTTTGGACACGTCATCCACCTGGTATATACCGGCCTTATCCCCGCCTCGTGCGGCACATCGGGATGCTGCTGACAACAATTCTGGTCGTCGGCCTGAATCGATGTTGGATCACCTGCCACCACCTCGGCCGCTTGCTCCCTTAACCCCACACGGCGGCCGAGAGCCAGGACAGATGACGCCTACGACACCTGACTCCGATTCTGATGGCTCAGTGCGTCCACATCCAAGTGCCTCGTCGTTCCGACCGTCTCCTACGGTGGTTCATGGACCTCGGGAACTTCTACAAGAATTCACCATTGCACTTCGCAATGCACACCGTGAACCTTTCACGGCATGGACACAGGGTGAGCTGGATGAGATGGTGCGACGGAAGAAAGACAAGGATTCCAGGCCCACGTACAAAACCATCGCTCGGTTCCTTCTGAAGCCCATTGAGGAAGTCAAGCAGGCATGGAAGGTCTATCAGCAACTTGAGGCCCGCGGGTAGGAACCCGGTCATCAAATGCAGCAGCGACCACAGGAGGACTAAATGGTAGGCCGAGGCGGTGTATTTGGCTAGTGCTGCAGGTTGTTGCGGCGTTGGGAATGCAGTCATTTGCTTGCTTTCACTTGAGTGCCATTGTACCAGGGTAATCTTGCATGCCGTTGTGGGTGTTGCCGCTTACGTGACTTGCATTCATGACTGAGTTGCTCAAAACATGTCGGAACAAGTCGTACAGACGTACATTACTTGGACCCATGGAGCGCAGCCGACGTGGTTACAGTTTCACGGACCTGGAGCCCTGCTGGACAGACCCATTCGGCAGACTACGTCGCCTCCGCCCCCGCCAAGTTTCCCATTGCTTCTGCCACCTCCGCCTCCTCCACCACCACCACCACCGGTGATTCTACACCCGCAGTTTATACCCTCAGTACGGAGCCCCTCGATCTCAGCTCCTCGTGGACAATCATGCCCTGCTACATCGAAATCGCAGCGCACACGCCGCTCGGTCCACAGCACTGACCATTCCCGCGATGAAGAGCTACACAGTCCAGGGCGTTCATCCAAACGATCTCGGACAGCATCCGCTTCAGCACCGAGGCGATCTCGGCGGCCGTTTACCGTGTTTCCCTCCAAACGAGCTGGCCGTCAATCGCTGTCCCCATCGGCAAATTGCAAGCATTACTGTCATGCCTTCCTGCACAATGGGCGGAAATGTCTTTCCCCTTGTGTTCGCAGACGACCAGGACATTATCATTGCAGGTGTGCACGGCATCAATGGCGATGAAGCTTAGGGGCCGTATATTACAAACATCGCTGCTGTGTCTCACCTTGAGTTTGAAAAGTTGCCTTGCATTACGTCAGCTGAGCGCGGTTGTCATGGCATGTGTGTTTTAACCGCAGATTTTCGCTTGCTTGAAGCGGCCGCGCGATAGCTTGTCTTGCCGCTATGAACCCTCACTATTTCGAGTACCAGATTGACAGAGGAGTGGAATGGATTAGAATCTACTCACCGGGCACGTGGCGACCCGTTCCTGATGATGCTCCAGTGCTCGCACCGACCTACGCTTCCACGTATCGGGAGTGGCGCAGGTCATATCGCTTCCAAGTGTACTGGTCCGAAGACAGCACCGGAGAAACAACAACGGATCCCATTGTCACGCCTAGTTCGTATGTGTCCTACCACGTGTGGGAGTACCGAGACTGGCAAACACGAGGATATCAACGACTTGGAGCTCCTGTACCAGCCATTGGTCTCGCGATGCTTGTGAATGCAGACGACAATTCCTCGGCGGACTCATCGGTTCCGGATGGGGCATGGCGTGAACCGTCACCACCACCATTCTATGATCCTTGGAACGAGTCGGGGTGATACTGGAGCAACATGTCGGATAAATTGACGAGGTTGTGCTTGCTTTGCATGCGATTCCATGTTGGGTTGTCTTGCTTGGTGTTGTGTGTCCCGCCTTCAGCTGTTTGCCGCTCTCATTTGACCCTGAGCGGTTTGCCTGGTTGATATGTTCAATTGTACAATGTATGGCGCAGCACGTTGGGTCCTACCTCGCTACTTTGACTACGACATCGTCAATGGCCCCGCGAATACGAGAGTGGAATGGATTCGGATCTATGTTCCCGGTCCGTGGCATCCAGTCGCCGAGAACACCTTGGGACCAGCCCCGGATGACACAACCACCTATCGGGAATGGCGTAAGGTTTTCCACTTCGAGGTGTATTGGCCGAGGGATAGCACAGGCGGCACCAATACAGGTGCTGTTTCGCAGCCGGTGTCTTATGCATCCTTCTATACTTGGTATTATAGAGACTGGGTCACCAGGGGATACCAACGGCTGGGTCGCCCACATTTCGGGCGCACCGGACCTCATGTACGCTGGTTTGACATCTTCATCGGCATCCTCCAACTCGGATGGTGGCTGATGCTCGGTTTCGCAATCCTGGGGAGTCTGTTCAGTTCAATTAAATGCGGGAGATTGACTTCGATTTCGGAGCCGTGCATTGCTGCAAAAGTGATTTCTTGCATTGCGGCAGTTGTGTTGCTTTCAGCAATTGTTGTCTGAAGCCGTATGCATATCAAGTTGTCTTTCCGGGTTTGCGGTGTCATGGCATGGCTAGAATGGTGTCCGGATCCTCAACAACCAGATGCCCAGTGGGTCAAGATCTTTCATCCGGGATCATGGACTCCACATCAAGAACATGATGCTCCACCTCCTCCGCACACATATCGAGAGTGGAAGGAGTTCTATGTCCAAACCCGACCAAGACGGTGAGCAGCCCAATGTCACCAAGTGGTACAAAAGAGACTGGGCCACAGAGGGCTATCGGAGAGTCGCTGCCCCTCAAGCTGGTCATGACTTTGATTCTATGTCTTTTCCTGATCAACACAGCGTGGCCACGCAATCCACAGCATTGAGTATGTCACCGCAATGTTGGAGCGATCCTTAGATCCTCGGATGCGGCGGCTTTCTCTACCGAAGATCTGACTCGTCTCCAGAAGGGATCTCTCAGCAACTGACGATCGCGCACGTCACGCTTCCCAACTACATCAACCTGTACGTGCATCTCGTGGAGTTGCACCACCAGAGACTATTGGGGTCTCTGAGCCATACCGGCCTGTTAATCCTCCGACAGCGCAAAGCCAAGGTGAAACCTATCTTCGAGCTAAATGAGGACTAGACTCACGCGAGTGGGGTAGTACAAAATAAGGGTGGTTTTACGCTTGCTGACCTTGCTTGGTTGTTGCTTGTACATGGTTGTGCATGTGCCTGTTCCTTTACTAGCTGGATCGGAACCCGCGATACGCCTTGCCTCTACTTCGACATGGACATCGAGGATTCGAAGCAGCACCCATGGCTCGAATACTCGGTCTGGCAGGATCAGGAGTGGGTGCGGATCTACACTCCAGGACAGCCTCAGCTATGGCAACCCGGAGAACCGTACCTGATCTACCAGACAACTCTTTTCGGGAGTGGCAGCGGGTAACTGATCCCAGTGGTGGGACTGGTGAACACGGTCAGGCATGGACCATTCGCGACTGGCAGCATCAAGGATACCAACGCATTCTGTCTCGAAGGGAGTCCTTCACTACACATCATGCCCATGATCCATCACTTGGGAATGTCGGAATTCCGATGCAATTCCAGTTGAGGAGACGTTCACCTATGCTACTCCGTTTTCTGATGGTGATCGCTCGACTGCTGCAAATTCGCTTCAGTCCTCTATGGCGACACTCGTAATGCTCAACGTGGTGATCTCTCGTTCCCGTCTTCTGAGCGGTTTAGGGCTGTTTCCGTTCCCCTCGCCGCGGTGGATATTTTGGTCAACGATAGGGACACGGAGTTGAGCATGTGATCTTCCTGCGGAAAAAGAGAACCTCGCCCCTCATTGAGGGGCGTGTGTGTGCGGAGTGACAGAATGCCCTGTCACCACCATTTCGTTTATCAGCAGGGGGACCAGGCGTCTTGCTGCTGACCTGGTCTAACAAAGCTAGGGCAAGACGATACCGGTGTTGGCCACCCGCGACCTGCATTCGTGATGTGATTCTGAAAGTGGCCCCTTGGTTGCGGCGCTGTTTGTGCTTCTTGTTCTTTCGGGTAACGTGTTCGCCGCTAGAGGGAAGCCGAGTGCATCGCGAGCAGAACCCAGTCGAGACTCATCAGTTGTACTCGAGACTCATCAGTTGTACTCGAAAGATTGGCACTCTCCATCTGGAGTTTAAGTGTGTGTGTGTGTGTGTGTGTGTGTGTGTGTGTGTCAACCTCGTTTTTTTGTTTTTTGATATTTGGGCTCTACGGCATGGGTTCCTTCAAGGGGGGGGGGGTGGTGTCAAAAACCGGGATCCTTTTCGGGATATTCTCAGGCCAATAGGGCCCGAGCCTCTTTGGAGGGGTTTTGCAAGCCACCTTTGGCGGCTGAACACCGCAGCTCTGATTTGCCGGATCCCGGAGGAAAGCCCCGATTTTCGCTCGACCTTTGAAACTTGCGCAGGGGTTCGTTGATTTGACAGCCGAAACGACAGCATCCTCCCAGTTGAAGTGGCCAGCGCAAGCTGAGGATGTGATGGTGGGTCAGCAGCTGGACAAGGAGAAGAAAGAGGTTCTTGAGAAGATCAGGCAGAAGAAGGAGGCCGGCGCACGTGGGCAAACGGCGCACCCGGTGTTTTTCGACCCACTCTTTTTGGGCCAAACGCCAAAAGGCAAAATGGAGGTCAAACCCAGTTTTTGGGGTTGGGAAAAACGGGTCCCTGAAAAAGGGGGCTGTTTTGAAAATGCGGGTGCTAGCACCTGTTGAATCGCCCCAAACATCCCAAACATCCCAATCTGGGGCGCCCTGCGGCGTCTTGCTTTTTTCAGAAACGCCCTTTGCGGTTGGTTTCAAGGGACGCCATGGCCAAGACTGGTTTGCTCTTTGGTTCTTTGTCCTTTTCAGCGTTTTTGGAGAGTACTATTTCAAAACCAGCAAATGAACTTGTTGCAGGTCAAAGACTAGCCCAGAAGAGCACTTGCGTGTTTGTGCCCAAATCAAAGACAACAGGTTTGCGTTCATGTGAGATAAGTTAAATAGTACAACAGGTCACTCGGAGTGTCCCTGGTTCGCAAATCCAACATTTGCACCCACAGCACATGCCGTGTTGCGTCGGAGGGAAGTAGGTGCAGATCATTTGAGCGCTGGGCTCGGTCAAGAAGCTCGGCGGCTTTTTCTTTTCTGTTCCCACGGAGGTGGGATTCGGCGATCCGCAGGAAGAAGCCACAGCAAAGGCAGAGGGCAAGGACGGGTGGCCACGGGCCGTGTTGCCAGGTGAGTGCCTCACGGAAAGGGAATGCCTTTGTGAGGCATGGTCTCTCCCTCTCGCTCTTCAGAGCTTCCGCGCATATGGGTCTGTCCTTCTCTTTGGGGGCCCAACATGGATTTTTTGGTTTGCCTTTTGGGACCCCCAGATCGGCCTGTCCTTTTTCTTTTATCAGGGGACCCCCCCAAGTTGGATTTTCCGGGTTTGCTGTTGGTTTCCGCTTTGAAACCACCAAGCGAGGGGGCGCCCTAAATGGCTGTGGGTCAAAACCAATGGTACCATTTTGGGGTAGGTGCACCACCCAGTTTAGTCTATTTTAGTGGGGATTGGGATTTTGACCCATGGCCAAATGACACGCCGAACTTGGCCGTGAGGAAGTCCCGGAGGCGGCGAAGAAGCAGAGAAGCGCCCGGCGCCCGGCCGCTCCGATGCTGGCGGCCAGGGGGCCACATATCCTGTGGTTGAGGGAGCCTAGAAGCCTAAGGCCCATTTCACTTCCATTTTCTTCAGAGTATGTTTCTATTCCCCTGTTGGTTTGAAAGGGAATCAGTTTGTCACTACTGGACATTGACATATTTCTATTTTTCCCAGGGGACGAAACAGCAAACTTGGTGGTTCCCAGCTATCCCCAGAAAGGTGTTTAGGTTTCTAGGCTTGAAAATCCAAGACTTCCCTTTGGGAAGTTCACCAGTCGAAGTTCAGCCGGGCGAGGAGGTCCGCTCATAGCCGGGGATGGGCCAGGAAGCGAGCTCCAGCTCCAAGCCGGAGGAGCCGGAGGGCGACAGATGGGCGCGGAGCTCGGCGCGGCTTTGTGTCTGCCTCCTTCTTCTTCTTCTTCTTCTTCTTTTTGTAAACAAGAAACAAACACAAAAGACAAAGCAAGCAAACCGAGGGTGGAAACCGTTTTTAGGAAAGGACCGGTATATCTCCTGTTATCAAACATGTCCACTTCAATAGGGATGTAAAAGGCACGCCAATTATGGGGCATCCTCTTGACCCTCGGTTTAGCGTTTCATTGTGGAGCGCCCCCGCCCCCGCCCCCCAAAAACGGCACGCTGCACGCGAGTCGGGGAAGCTCAGGCCACACCCATTGGAGGTGGTGAGATTGGCGAGTCGTCCCTGCCTGAGCTTAAGAGAGGCGTCTGGGGCTTGCTTGTTCAGGTTGCGAAAGTCGACGGAAGCCTCGCGAAAAATTGGTTTGGCTTCCTCCAGTTTTGCGTTGGGCATGCACTACCCAGAGGGTCTTTGCTACCGGCTTTGGCCCTGAAAACAGCCTCATGGCTGCATGGACCTGCCTCTGATGCTATTTTATTCATTTGGTTGCCCCACCCCCAAAATCATCCAAGGAATCCAGCTGCATTCCGAGGTCGGCACGAGCTGACGCATGCTACATGCGAATGTCTAGTACTATTTCCTTGCTCCGGTATGAGTGGTCTTGGACCCTCGCGGCTCTGATAGATGAGGTCTGCAGCTGAGAAGAAGCCCGAGAAGGAGCCAGAGGCAAGGCAGAATATTAATTCACCGCAACCATGACGACGCATCGTGAGGGATCTGGTTGTGTGTTTTTAGGTTGCTTAGCCATGTTAAGCTTGCCATATTCAGCTCATGTACCATCAGGTTTTCCTCCATTTCCCTCCCTTGGAACCTCCAGGTGGCAGTTGTTCCATCCGTCAACTGGTCGACTTCGGGGAAAACTGCCAAGGTGACCCCCTGACCATGCCAACCCCCCAAAAAAAAGCTCTGGGGCTCGCCAGGGCGACGAGTTTGGCGAGACCCCGGAGCCTGGAGAGTGGGGCGGCGGCCCATGACGGTGGGGGGGTTGGGTGGTAGGGGGGGTGGGGAACGCGGGATGGCCGGTGGGTCTTGAGCCTTTTGGTTTGTTTGTTTTTTTGCAAAGCTACGGGAAATTCACCATTTTGAGGTCGCCTGATTGGGAGTCGCCCCAATCCGGGGTCCAAGGGAGGTAGAAGCACCATCAGCCGACCTTTAGTCGATGGCTTGGTCAACACCACGTGGGACTGCGCCACAATCACCCAGGTGTGAGCTACACCGCGATGTTGAGAACCCCCTCACAACCCCCCCCCCCCAACTCTACATTATAATACTTTCGTGGCACTCTACCAACTCCACATTTCGCTCCCAACTTCCAAGGTGACACCCCGATGCCCACGGGCAAGAAGAAGCGCGCGCGATGGGCCGGGCCCTCAGATCCCACTTCAGGGGCACCACTCAGCTGTGACATGGTTGCTCACCCTGAAGCCATGGGACACCCAGACTAGGTCCCCCAGTAGTGCCCTTTCACCCTTTTTTGGGCTAAGAAAAAGGGGTACCCTTATTCTAACCTCTCTGCAGGACCTAGCAGAGGTATCGCATACCCCACTCTGCCCTTTGCCTCACCCATGGTTGGTATGGGAGCGGCCTGATGCTGAAGCGTCGAATGAGCCTTGCCGAGCCACGTCGGTGTCTCTGAGGACTCCGCGCCGGAGAAGGAGATGGACGTTGGGGCCACGCCCACTGCAGATGTGACCCCGAGCGTGGATGTCACGCCCAGCCCGGGGATCCAAGGGCCACCCCTTGGGGTGGAGACGGCCGGGGGGGGGCGGGGGGTCATCTCCGGACCGTGCAACTCGACCACGCTGGATGGGCCTACAAGTTCGGGGCTGAGTCTGCCAAGTGCGGTTCGTCTGCCTGGCTTTGGCGGGGAAAAATGGGATCCTGCCAGGGGGTTCACTGGGGAAGGCTGGAGCGTCAGGTGTGTTTTGAAGAACACCTCGCAGTTACGACCACACAAATCCCAATGGGTTCGAGCCATGCATTCTAGTGTCAACATGATTCGAGTTTATGATTTGGACCTGTGCAGAGAACTGAGGCTGGAATCGATTTGATACAGACCGCTGAAATCGGGTATTCCAAAAAGGCAAGGGGTGGCTGCAGGGACCGCTCATGAGTGGTTGCAGCAGCATGTCGGAGCAAGATCTGCAGACATATGCCAATCCCGATTCAGCAAGCATGATTGTCTTGTTAATTTCTCTTTTTCTTTCCCGTTCTCCGTATCTTTCCTGCTCTCTGTGTCCTTCCCTTTTTACATGTCTTCTTTTCTTCTTCTTATCATTCTCTTTCCCTTTCTCTGTTTCTCTCCGTAGTTCATTCTGTTTCTGTTTCTCTTTCTTTTCTCCTCCTCTTGGCTTTGTGTGGATTTGGGCTGACTTACGCATTGAGGAAGATGCGCAATCTGGCTTTCTAAGGCGAGCTGCTGTGGCAAATGTCCAGTCTGGCTTGAATACGTACTTCATATGGGACCTGTCATGTTCTTTCTCCTTCTCTTTCTGTTTGTTCTCTTTCCCGTGATCTTTCTCGTTGTCTTTGCCTCTCACTTTGTCTTTTTCTTTATCTTGTTCTGTCTCCTTTTCTTCCTCTTTTTATCCCTCTTTTTATCCCTCTTTGTCTTTCTCTTTCTCTTTCTCTTTGTTCTCTATCCCATTCTCTTTCTCTCTGCCTTCACTTTTTTATTCTTCTTTCTTTTTCTCGTTGTTTTTTCTCTTTATATCGTTTTTCACTTTCTGCTTCTCTTGCTTTTCCTAGTTGTTTTTCTCTTTCTCTTTCTCTGTCTCTTGCTTTTTCCCTCGTATTTTCTTCTTCGGCTTCTTCTTCCTATTTCCTTTTCTGTCTCGCTCTCTCTCGCTCTGCTTTTGTCAATTTGATCGGGAAGGCAAGCTTGACTAGCGGCTAGCTGAGTCCTTCGCTGTAATTCCTGAATGAAATCAATCACCCCCTCAAGGCAGGGAAGTCATGGTCTCCAATGCAGCAGTATGCAGTAGGCTAGACGTTTGTTGCATCGGACCAGCTTTTCGGCTACCTCTGCTTGGCTTCCTTTTGCCTCCCCCCGCGAAAATGATTCGCCCAAGGCGTAGATGTGACTCCCAGCATGGAGCCAATGATCGGCCTCAGCCTGAGATGAGGGGATGCGCATTTGAGATGAGGGGATGCGCATTGACGTGGGTGGACCCCGTTTTGGTTGATGTCTTGAAGGGGAAGCCGCATACAACGACACCAAGCAGTTGCGGGCACCCTGTCCCCATTTCGAGAAGCAACCATGTAGAAGGCAGGCAGGAGAATTGTGAGGTCATTCGCCACCCGGGGTGAATGTGGAAGCTTCCCGCTTTGCAATGGCCATTTGGGGACCCCTTTGGCCACCTGAACTCTGGCAGGCTCGAGCTAGTGGGGGAAAAAGGGCTGAGATCAAGACACCTTCGCCAAAACAGATGGGAAATGATGGGTTTCCTTTTGGGTTTCCGTTTGGCTTCCCTCGTACCAACCCTAAAAAGAGCGGTGTAGCTTCAAGAAACACACGGATTGAATACTCAAGCATGAGTTTTTGGACTGCTGGCCACGTGAGTGAGGTGCCACGCCATTCGCTGGCGGCATTAACCTGGGGGACACACCGCCAGGGGTCCGAGAGGACGAGTGGCACGATCTGGAGCTTCCCATTTGACTTTGGCATTTTGGAGTGATGAGATTGGCAGGAGTTTGTTTCATCTTGCTATGAAGGCTTTGATGTTTGGGGGATCAGGCAGTTGCCTTGGGGTGGGGTCACACAATCCCATTGGCTTGGAGCAACTTTGCCACCAGACGGACACTACATGGAGTTTCTCACAAGGGTGGGCCCCTCTTTTGTTTGGTATTGTAGGGACACTGAAAGGAACACCACCATTTGTTGGTTCCCTTCTTTCGAGACATAGCGCCATGTTTTCCTGTCGCTAGGTTGGGCACGCCCGGCATGGCGAACATGAGCACGCCCGTGGGCCTCACGCCCAACTTCGCGTCCATGACGCCGGAACAGATTCAGGCGGGAACCAGCGAAGGCAGGAGGCGCTTTGGACCAAAGGAAGTCCAAGCCTCGAGCCTCTTGCGGGTCTAGGTTTTCCATTCCGAGGGTACCTGTTTCTTTTTGTTTGTTTTTAAAAGGGAAGCCAAAAGAAAAAGCACCATTTTGGAGGGGTCCCCTGATAAAAGGCCGCCCCACGTGGGTCCCGCGTTCAACGGGAACAAGAGGAATTTGCCCTCACGCTTTGCAGGCGTACCGATACGACGCGGAGGTTAACGAGCGAAATGCTCCAATGACGGATGAGGACAGACTTGGCATTTGGCAGGCGAGTGGTTTGGTGCCCTGTGCCTTCATGAGAGTTGCCAGGTGGTTTTTTCAGCGCTCTGCAAAGTGTTCCAAAGATGTACATCAGATCGCAGCTGGATCATGGTTTCACTGAAGAGCCACATTCTTTGCGCATCAATGGGGCGAGATCTCAGAGCCTCTGAGAGAATAATTCAAATTGTCATGTTACAATTGCTTGAAGCGGTGCGGGTCGGGGTGGGATTTGGTCATTAGCAAAGCCCAGGCTGCCAAGCTCTCCGGAGTTGGCAAAAGTGAGAGGCATTGGTTCAAATGAGTCCAAACATTCATTTGCGGGGACTCGAACAAACAGGGATTACCTGGGTGCTGGTGCACATTCCGCGATACCTATCAAGGGAAACGCAGAGTCCAACAGGCTCAAGTTTTGGTCCAACGTACAGCGCGAAGGATTGTGCTACAGCGTTGATCTTGCCCTCCACCAAGCGTCAATCGCAAAGGGAAGTCAAACAGATTGCAGGATGACGAGAACCGAGCTGTCTCTAAGCACACGTGCTGCCGACACTCACAGCTGTTGAGATGCTCTTGGTCTTACCATCCGCCTGCTCTGCCGGAAACTTTTTTTCTATCAGCCGAATCCGGTTCCATGGGCATTCGGTTGAGTGGCCGTCCTTTGCGCCGATGGACAGGGTCTTGCACCAGTTGGGATGAAACCCTATGAATACTGGTTGATAAACCACCTAACAACTGGTGAAGGGTTTTGTCCAACAGTATCATTGGTTCTGTCGTAGTAGATCACGCCTTTCTGAGGCCAAGGAGCGTAGGACTTCCTGGCAAGTGCGGCGTTCGCGAGGGGACATGAGAATGAAGCAAGGGAACAAGCAGGTGACCTGCGTGAATTGTTCCTTGGACATTGAAACTGTTGGTTTGAGCACGCAAGAAATTCAATTAGTGAAAGTAAGCGCGAACGCGCCCCAACCAATCAGGTCCCTTGGTTCCGCCTCTCGGCTTAGTGCCGCATGATCTCTCAGCCTTTTGACGTCTCGCGTCAACAACATAATACTTGTGAACCTCACAGAGAGACCTGAAAGAGGCTCTCGAAAAGGATAATCTCTTCAGAGCTTGGGCTGTTTCTATGGAGAAGGTGTTGAACTTGGGGGCTTCCACTGATTTAGATGGGCTTGATGCATTTGTTTTTTTTAAACCAGGGAAACCCGAATCTATTTTACCAACAAGACACCTATGAGCAAGGCCCAGCGACTCCTTCAGCTAAAGTCAGGAGCTGGACGCCATCTTCCCACAGACCGGCTATGAGATTGTCAGGCAGGGGGATGTGACGGCATGGCCTTAGAGACAGGGGCGATAACGGGCGGTGTGACGGTCTTGCTTTGAAAGTTCCATGTGGTTGCTAGCTTTAGGGCAAAAAAGTAGTTTGGGGATTTTGCTGCGTTTGAGACAAGCTCATGCTGTGTTTACAAAATGACGAAAGGTTTTGGCAGACAACAAGCAAAGCAGGATCCCAAAGGGTGTCCCAATTTGGACCCCATCGTTTCTTGTCCTTGACCTCCAGCTTCTTTGCGGTGTCGATTTGGTTCGATTTGGATCGTCTATCGAAGCAAGACCTCTGGATGCTCAAAGGAGAAAGGCCCAGCCCTTCTCTTGACGTAACCGCAGGCCGCCTGCGAATTACAACCCCATCCGCAAGTCCGCCGGGGTGGCCCAGATACCTACGCACGTAGGGACGCTGGCGCCAGTGTTCTAGACCAGATCCCTTTGACTGCACTTTGGATTGGTCAGCTGGATTATGAAGTGGCGGTCAAAAGCATTTGGGGGACCTACGGGAGTTGCCAACCAAGCTTTCCTTCGTTTGGGCTGGTCTCGAATGTCGCTCGTTGGGTTGGGGTAGGTGGGGCTGGCTTTGCTTTCTACGGCACATGCTCTTTGCTGCGGCCCAAGTTTGTTGGTGGCTTTCTGAGGGCATGCGGCATGCTCCCTTTTTCAATGTTCTGCCGGCGCAGCTGCGCAGCTCGGAGCAATCCTGATCAAGACACTCAACGGCATGACGGACGATTTGCTTGACTGCTCGTAATGAATACAGAGCCCATGAGCTGTCACCACAGCATTCTGTTGGCAGCCAGGCTCCACAGGAGACTCCGGGATTGACAAATTCTTCAGGTCCATGGTTTCGGGCTGGTGGAGTTGGTGCGTTGTTGTTGCAGCAGACGTAGGCCACGTTGTGCCCAGGGAGAGTCGCCAGCATGTGATCGTCTCTATGGTTGCCCTAGCCGCGGGCAAACTTGCTTGGAGGGTTCAACAGGCACGCGCACCCCTCCAGTCCCCCCCCCCATTCAAGACAGGTTTTGAAGGCTTTTGGGATGGTCTGACCTCCAAGCTGGCGTTTTGGCGACATGAATTGGGAAGAGGCAGGAGTAGCTCCAAGCTGGTTTGCTCGAAGATGTGCTATGGTTTGCTGCTTTGCGCTCAGGTCCTCTCATCGGCGACTCCGACGCCAGGGCCTTATCGACACTCAGCTCGGGTTGTGCGGCCCACCGCGACTGCCCACAGAAAACGGGCCATCAGCAATCAAATTCAGACACGAATGCCCAAAAGCACGAATCACTTGGGCCGCAAGTTGGGATGGGTCATCAAGCCCATCATGTTTTAAGGCTATTCATGAGTTTGCCAGGAGAGGCGTGACCATGCACCATTCAAGCGTGCGATCATTTCGATTGACTGTCATAAACAATTGGTCACTATTGTCATGTTTCTTTTTCAATCAACTGTCAAATTGGTCACTACTGCTATTTTATTTCGATAAACTGTCACCAGAGAGAAGCGGTCGATCCATGGGTTCATAGCCTTGGTTTGTCCCACACTTGCTGGCAAACATTCCCATAGGTTCTTGCCACTATTTTCTTGTGGTGTGTGGTGGCCTGTTCCTTTGCCAACCGGCGCATTTGGGAAACTCGGTGTCCAGCCTGCGTCAAGCCACTTGAGGGGCAATCGACACCTCACATGAACATGGGTCTACCCAAACCAGCTAAATCTACCTTTTCCACCGGATTCCTGGCCTGGCCTTTGTTACCCTCACCCGTTGCATTCGTTTGCTGCCCGCTTCACCTGCCACGGCGACCGGAGGCCCACGCCGGGTGGCACACCCTTCTTCTCCATGCAGAGCCCGGACGCGCCAAAGCCGCCGCTCTCTCAGCAGGGCGAGGAGTTTCCTGGGGCTCCTAAAAGAGGATACTTGGGCATGTAAAACCTGACCTTTGCAGAAAAACAAAGGAGGGAAGCCACCATTTTGGGATGGTGGACAAAAGGACCCTTTTTGAAAGGGGACACCCAGACTCCAACACTTTGCTAAGAGACCTGAGAGCATCAACACAGCCCGTATTCCAAATCTGATTCCTTTAAGGGGCCCGGGCCCTTGACAGCTAGGTGATCACAAAGAAGGCACTGAATTCTTCCCTGAACTCCGGTCGCTGGGGCTCCGACCTGCGTGGCTGCCTGCTCAACTTGTTTTGGGGGCAGCAGATGCGGGGTTGGTGCGCTGATTGTTTCAGAGCAGCGTGATGCTGCTTGTCGCGGAAGTTTCTTAGGTTTCTGCTCCGGGCGCATGCCCATCATGTGAGAGTTTCATCAGTCCAGGCATCCGACAGGGTGGCACGGACCCACATCAAAGAGCTGGCGCTTCATTGCAGCCAGCCACGTTCGGTGAGACCATGGGGTGTGCGGCAATGCGTCAGCAGTGATCTTTCCTCCTGCAGGGATCCCTTGCTTCCGCCTGTGGTTGCGCGAAACATGTGTTTCCCAGCTGCCCGGCTTGGGTGGCTCAGTGGGGTGAGCAGCCAATTTCTTGATAGGAGCCAATGGCCTAGACTCGTTGTGGAGACACTGTGAATTTCCCTGGCGGTGAAACGTAGCATTCCCCGAATTTACATGTGCTTGGTCGACTTTCATACAAGAAACTGAGCATGGCACCTCTATCTAAAATCCAGTCAATGGTTGATGGTATTAGGTGCCGCACGCTCAACTTAGGTATCAGGTGCCGGACTCTCCAGCGGTGGGTGAGATGCCCATGATCAAGCCGGAGGCGATGCGCGGGCCTGTCTCCCGGGTTCCCCAGATTTCGCCTTGTGATTCTGAAAGGCAGGTTTTGGAAAGGTCAGTAACCGGAAAAGTGGGGAACCATGTGAATGAGGAGAGGGTTAAAGCGATTGAGCTCGGATTTCGTATCCGCTCCTGGTTGAAGGTCGGTAGCACGGCTTCGGAACCGCGGGCTTTCCGATGGCCCGCCAGGCTGCATGGCAGATCTGCAGATGGTACGTACCACTAAGGGGACAATTATATATATATATATATATTTATATATATATATATGTATATATATATATATATATGCAGTGAATGCATTTGTGACAGGCTTGATGTTCAAACCAATGACAACCTAAACCGTCCTTCAATTCAGGTCAGTAGCTTGCAACAGCCTCCTGGCCAATATTGGCCCCGACAGTCGCCTGGTTGCCCCCATGTCGGCTCCCAAGAGCCCGCGCATGTCCCCAGAGACCCGGCGGGTGCCTTGAATCTGCGAGCGAAGCTTCAGATTTGCTTCCCAATTTGAGCCCCTTCTTCATCTAGAATGCTTTGAAGCACTTTTTGAGCAACCCATGATTTATATCATTTAGAACCAAGATGATAGAAAGAAAGGCAACACGCTCGCGGAGTATTCACCTCAACTGAATGCTGCTTGAGGGCTCAATTTATAGCAACTGTGTGATAACTATATCAAAGTTGCCCTTCCAACGCCTACCTTAGCAATCCATATGTATAGCAAAACTGCAACCGCTTCCGTCAATGCGAATGGCTCGGTCAAGCTGAACTCGAAAAGCACAGCTCGTTGGGCCAGGACTACTCCTACTTTGCCCCGTTGCTGGCCGGCTGGCGACACAGAGCGACCCAAAATGGTCCATGTGGGAGCGGCATGGGACGAAGTCTATATTTCAACCACACCAAGGGGATCACAGAAATTCCCACGAGTACCATCTTTCCAATGCCTGAAGCTGACACAGGATTGTGGAAGGCTTGAGTCCTGCTAGAAACAGGCCTCTTGTCCACTTCCACTGTTGGAAAAAGGGTAACGGTCAATATGGGTATGAGTCAAAATTAACCCACCAGGGGACCGCAGGTTTGAGTCCTTGTTTCCATTTACCAGGGTTCCATTTTGGGATTACCCTATTTTTGACCCATAGCCATATGTTGACCGCGGCTCGTTTGTTTGTTTGGTTTGCCGGCCGAAGCTCGACCGCTCCGAGGCGACAATGATGACAACTTGTCCCCAGAGGAGGCCAAGGAGCGGAAGATCATGCGGCTCCTGCTCAAGGCGGCGTGTTTTTCCTCTTTTTTGAGGGGTGGACTTTTGGGGGGGATTTGTTTCCGGTTTTTTCCCCCTTTTTTTCTTCTCCTTTTCTCTCAGTGTTTTTTTCTTTTTTCTTTTTTCCTTTTTAAATATATCGTTATTTTCTCACCGGGAAAGGATCTTTTGTTATTTTGTTTTTGGGGCCAAGTGGATCCAAATTTGCCAAGAGAGCCAAGGGGCTACCAAGCTACCAGGAGTTCTGTAAGAGTTCCATTTGGGTATGGCTCATCTTTTAAACAGGGTTGCGCAGGGTTTTTGTCCTAAGATACTAAGGCGCCATTTTAGGTACCATTTTTCCTTTGGAGCCCACAGCAATGTGTTTAAAATCAGTTTGCCTAGACTCCCCTGATTTGAGCGTGGGGCGGACATTCCGGCCAATCCCGGTCCGCGGATTTGCTCGCTAAGTGAGAAAAGTGGATCCACAATTTGCCGAGGGAGCCAAGGAGCTGCGAGCTACCAGGAGTTCTGTAAGGGTCCGATTTTGGGTAATTATGAGTCACAATTAGTCAATACCAGGATATGGACCGCAGGTTTTTGTCCATGTTTCCAGGGTTCCATATACCAGTGTTCCAGTTTGGGGTTGCCCTGTTGTTGACCCACAGAAGTCCTTGTCTACATTTATTTGCAAAATTATGCTTTCACAAGCCTTGCTTCCGTTTTGTCAAGGGTTTGTTGGGCCGCGCTGTGCGCGAAGATCGCGAGGTGAAGAACGGCACGCCGCCCATGCGGAGGTCGGCGCTGCGGCAGCTGAGCGATGGCGTGGGCCCGAGATGAGATTTTCGGGGTGGGGGGTATCAAAAAATTGGGCGCCCCCAAATTGCCCTCAAGGGCGGTCCCCAAATAGTCTTCCCAAAGCCCTTCTGTTAGCTTCCATGATTGTTGGAGGGAGGGTAGTAGGTTTCCTTTTTGGCTTCCCTGTCCAAAGCCGCAAAAGCTTTCTCCAGCGGGGAATAGAGAGGAAGTTGACAAAGCAACGAGCACAAGAGGTTTCCAAGCAGCCAGCCATGGCATGATCTTTTTTTGGTTTCCCTTTGGTGCACCAAACAAGTGGCCAGACCGCCGAGCTGAGACCTCACCGAGGCGCGCGGGCCTTCGGGCCCGGGCCGCTGTTCAACCAGATCCTGCCGCTCCTCATGAGCCAGCGCCTGAGAACGTGGGACGCGTCACGAGCAGTACCAAGCCGCAATAAATGGCCAGGAAGTTCAAGAGTTGGAACCACCTCGGAAGTGATTGGACTTTTTAATCCCCCCTGAATTCTGATGTCCATCAAAGGGTCCCTTAGTAACAAAAAATCGCCTTCAAGCCCTACTAAGAGTAGTAGTACCCGTTGAAAACACGGCTTGGTAGAAGGGGACAATTGCCCTTTAAGGGGTATTGGCAGTATTGACCAACAGCTTGCATTTTTAGGGACCAGGAAAATCGTTTGGGGCAAAACCTTAGTGAAGGATGGGAGGGGTGGAACAACTGGGAAAGGTTCCTGAAACTTGGGGAGCCCGGACTCTGGGGCGAGTCACAAGTTGCGAGGTGGACATCGGATACCCCAGCCCAATTCGGGCAGGTGATTTTCCTTTTTGAGATCAAAGGACAGGGGGATGGTGGCCATCAGCCATCCTATGGCAATGCCCTGGTTTGACTCATGCACCGTGCTACCATGCAACTGGGGCCCAATGAAGTCCGCTCGGTCTGTCGGAGGCAGCACCTTGGAAGACCAGGAGAGGCATTTGCTGGTCAAGGCCATCGAACTCGGGGCTGCCTGAAGGGATCATGGTGGTGGCTGAAGCCTTTTGACCATTGGGGAGCGCCTAGTCTCTTCTGTGCAAGCCTTGCACTTTAGCCATTTGCGCAATCCAAAGGCTTGAGTGTGTGTTTTCACACAGCGTCTTTTTGGGTCAGTTGGTTGAAAATAGATGGCACTGGGTTCAGTCTGGTTCTAATGTAGCAGTGCATCTGTATTTCCAAAAGGACAACTAAGTATTTTCAGCCAGACGTTCCTGAGGGCCCGGAAACCTCCAATACTCAAATACCTTCACATAAACCTTATCGAGGCCAGTGCTAGGTTTAGGCAGAAGTACCACACCAAGCAGACGAATCTTCATGAATGACCCCGTGGAAGAATCTCGCTTCATTCGGGAGGGCAGGCAGTGACAGCTCGACTGCTCGACCCTGCAGCTGGCTCTGAAACCGGGTCGATCACGGTCGCAGCCCAGAACAGAGTCAGGCGCATGGATCCTGAGGCTATTCGTGGTTGCTTGCCGCTGCAGCGGTGCGGACAAGAGGAAGAGGTGACCTTGGATGGACAAGAAACTGGGCGGACAAATTGGGGAGAGGGGCTGGCTGTGGAAGCATTGCAGAATAAGGCATCAAACGCTGTCAAATCATGAAAGGGCAACCACAAAGGGCAACCACAAGATCCAACGGACATGAAGCTGCAAACAACGAGTACCAGTTTTCTCAGTGTGGTCCGCATTCCCAGCACATATGATCGCATGCTGTTATCCTGCGTAAGGTAGCTTCCAATTGCTCCGACTGGTTCCCTTGATCTTCAAGTAAGGAGCAGCCGCCGATTAGCTGGCAGGGGCCGTGCCCGCAGCCGCAGTCTGGCGCATTCCAACAGGTGCCGGGCGAACTCAAAGCTTTACATGGTGATCAAAGTCGATTGTTGGACCCTTTCCCTTCTTACTACTGTGGATGGGCAGTTTTGCCGCACCAGTTGATAGGTGGTTTGTCCCATTGTTCATAAGTATGGTCTCATCCATCTCAGATGGTGCAGGCTGTCCATCCACAGTAGCAACCACGGCCTGACTTTGACAACGGAGTAATGAAGTATCCTGAGGTGCTTTTTGGTATGCTGGTGCCTGTTGTGAATGTCGTCCCGCTTGTGGCTGTGACGGACTTGACCGCTGTGCCTGTGGTGAAAGTTGTCACGAATGTCCCGCACCCGTGCATGGCGGCCGAAGCAAGTGACAGTGAGGCAACCTGGATGTGGGTGTGTTTCGATGCGGCAGCCAAGATGGAGATCTTGGAGACAAACGGCCACATGTTCCTATACTACCAGACAGGAGAGGTGAACAAGACGCTTGCCTGGGCAAGCGTGAAGCCCACCAAACGCGATTCCAACAGTGATTGCCTTTGGTGTGGCAGGCAGGCTTGCTCCCATGGGACGCGTTGTTCGCGGAAGAACTTTGCCTCTAAGTACTGCCACTGGAAAAGTACTAGCCAGTGCTGCGTAAATTCACTCGACTGGAAAAAGATCAAGTCGGCATTTTGCCAGACGGCGTGAGCTGCGGCTGGGGACCCCTAGCCGAGCTCGTTTTGACATGTCGGGTGCGCTGCATGACCTATTTATTTTAGAAATCCTGCCGGACGCAGACAGCTTACTTTAGCCAGGGCAGGACGTATAAGGACTGGCCAGTCTTCCCTTCTTGGCCGGCTTTGCCATTTCAGGTCTTGCCTCGCAGAGTACCCGTGTAAATATTATGCTTGAGCCCTTGTCAAATGACGCGTTTGCTTGCCAGCTGCCATTGCCCCATTTCACAGCTTCGAGTGTCCATCATATGACTTTGACAGAGGCTCTTAATGAAGTGCTTGCAGCGGAGTTGAAAAAGTGACTCAGCAAGGTACCGATCTCTTTTTCTAGGATGCCAGTACCGCCCCCCCTTGTTGAACATGGTGCTGTACGCTTCAAAAAGGCCTCGGATAATTTGAGCGCCTTCACCGGAGGGTTTATGGCAGGGTTTGACCAGGGTCAGCCATGAACGGGGTTGGACATATGAAAGGGTTGGATGGCAGCATGTTTGAAGGGCGCATTCAAGTTGTGGACGTCATGCCTTCGCCAGGTCATTGACCGCGTCTTGTACAAATTGGACGACATGGCTGCAGCCCCAGTTCCAAAACGCAGTGTACCCTTTTGAGGATTCCCCCCCCCCAAATTTGGCGACACCCAGTTCGTTCAGCCAGGTGCGTCCGTATGTGCACAAGATCTTGGTGGTCATTGAGCCCCTTCTCATCGATGAGGATTACTTTGCCCGCGTGGAAGGGCCCCTTGGCGCCAGATGGCCGGGGATCGAGGCCTAGGGGGAAGCAAGGCTGATGTTTCTAGAGGTTCTTTCAGGGCACGGTTTCGCCGGTTTCGGAGTTGTCTTGAGCTGTTGGAAGAATGACACTGGGAGATATCTGTAAGCTGGCAGCCTGGCTTAGATAGGGCGCTTCCAGACTTTAGAGTGATTCGAGTTAGCAGCAGACTCTTGACCCCCAGTCTTGCAATCCACACCTCCCACAAACCCGACAGGCCTCAAGCAACGTTTTCTGGAGCATGTGCCCGAGATCCTACGGGCCTGGCAGACACAAGAAACAAAACCAATCAATGCCGAACGGAAAAGGGAGGACAGGGCTGGGTGGCTTGTCATCGGCTGCCAAACGAAGGGTGGATTGATTGCATTGGCCTCTTGGGGTGGCCTCTAGCTGGGGTTTCCAACCCAAAGAATTATTTGGTTGGGTTCCTGTGGTTCCCCCTCGGACCGTCCAAGCTTCGACCGACTTGTGCCGATATTCCTGAAATCGCAGCAATGCGTCGCAGGCGTGAGATCATCAGCAACTTGGCCAAGGCGGCAGGCTGGAGATTGGGTGGGGGTCAAAACCAATGGGATCCCATTTTTGGGGTTTTCGTTGCACCACCCATGAAAAAAAACACATTTTAGCGGGAATTGGGATGTTTACCGGGGTTCCAGTACGGGATTTTGACCTGCCAGATCGAATGATATGAATGCCATGATGAGTTGCGCATGATAGGAATGCCCACGGGGGATCGATCGCTTTCCAGGGCTTGCAGTTTGGTGTGGCAAACGCATCCCTGGTCTGGTGCTTGGTGAATCACTTCCCTGGTGTTGGCTGAACTTCGAGGTCCCGAAAGGATGGGGATTTCCAATGATTTGCAACTTGTTCCCTTAAACCCCTTCAGAAGGCGGGGCGCAAGTTGGGCTGAAACACCCCCCCAGATTTGTGCCCCAGATCTTGCAAATTGTTAATGTTTCAGGGAGTTCGCCCATTGCAAAACAGTGGCGGCAGCAAAGCCTGCGCAGGCCTTGCCACCATGATCTCCACGATGCGACCAGATATCGACCACGCGGATGAGTGACCCGGGACCCGTGGTCGAACATCGGGAACCCGGCGGTCGGACATGCCTTTGGTGAAGTCCACCCAAGCCATCCAGCTTCTGAAAAAGGCCTTGCAAGATGTATGATCAACACGAGTCCTTATGTTACTCTGAGCAATAAATGCAAGCAGTAAAGCAACATGAGGGGTGTTAATTATATAAGGGGTAGCACTACTTTAGTATTGGGCCGGTTCTTTCTCAAGACAACATGCGCAACCCCCTGCAAAACGATAAGGAGTAAAAGAACGAAGACATGAGTGCTGCACCCTGGTTTGCCACACTTGCAGATACAAGTTGCAACTTTTCAAGCCGGAGCTGCTAAGAAGTGAACTTTGCATACTACACTTGTAGTTCAAAATTGCTTTCGAGTCTGAGTTGCCAAAGAATACTTTGGGCGCTACACCTGTACTTACAAAGTTTTGACTTGCGAGCCGGAGCTGCCAAAGTGTACTTTGCGTGCTACACTGGTACGATAAAAAATGCAACTTTCGAGCCCCGAAAGCGAAACCACTGCAGTACGATGAAGAGCAAAACGATAACCCCGAAACGGGTCGAACAGTTTTGCACCCCTTTTTATACGGAACAGGTCATCCTGAGTGTGCAAAGCTTTATTATTATTATTATTATTATTATTATTATTATTATTATTATTAAAACATGTTTATGGTCTGTGTTCAGGAAACGCCCGACAGCAAAAACAAGAACACGGAAAACCACACAAACACCCCCCCCCCCCAAGAAGAAACAGCAAAAACAAGACTCTGTCACGTGTCGTGACTTAGGAGCGTAGTCTCTTTTCTTTTTTTTTGGGTTTTTTAGTTTGCAGAGCAACAAACCAAAAAGGCAGTGCTAATTATGTCACCCGTTCTGACTTGGGGGCATAGTGTTGGTTTAGCTCGCTACAAACTCTGTGCTTTGCGGTGTTGTCTGACCTTTGTAGTGCCGGGTGCTAGTAAAAGACATGATATTGGGACGTCTGAATGAAGTCCTTATGAATTCTACCCAATATCTTTAACAATCCCCACTCAGTTTCTAATTGACATTGAATAGATGTTTAGACGGAATTCAATCATGAATTATGTTTTAGACTAGGATTTACATAGATATGCTATTATGTTAAAACTTATACAGGAACTCCTTTTCAACAGGACCTTTCCCTGCAAACCAAGTCAGCTAACATTTCAATACTTTTGGGACCTCTGAATTCTCTTCTTATGAACTCTACTTAATATGTTTATCAAATTCTACTAAAAGTGTAACTGACATTGAACAGAAGTTAATAAGGATGTGATCCTTCAAACAGAAGTGTGCGTTGCCTTCATCTACACGTCAGTTTTGATCTAGATGCATGAATGATTTGTTCACAGCGTCCCGCTCTCTTTTTATACAGCCCGCCGAGTCTTCAGCTTTTCCAAAGCGCCTGCCTAGTTTGATTTGGCTGGTTCACTGGTCCGCTCACATTGCAAACGAGGATCAGACGCATGTCCTGCTATTTTTGCCAGGGATGTGTCAAGACTAGAAACACTTCTTGGGGCAATTTGCGATTAGGAAGCCAGCAGGACATGTTCCACTCGCGGTAACCAATTCTGACACATCGCCAAGTGACGCAAGTTGCAACCACGGCCGGAGGCACTTCTCTGCCTCCAACAGAGATGCGAGCAATACTCGTAGACTTGTAAAGCTGGTTCTTGAAACTGGTTGAAGACACTGGGTGGGGCCTTGCCCACTCTGACTTCTCTTGCAAAGGTTTGGCTCTTGACATGATTGGACACCCCATGGCTTCCACTCTTGTGGTTTCAGGTTCTCCGAAATTGGCACCTTCCTTTTCGAGTCCTTAGCACCATCCAAAAGGTCATTTTTGGGACGTACTATCCCACGTGGCGTTGCGATCTTGAGACTTTCGGCCCCTTTGGTTTCCCAGAAGGGAATTGGTTGAACGTACTATTTCTTGTGGGTGTTTTTCCGGGCAGCCGTTTCATCACCATGATATCAGGTTCTCCCTATTTAGACACAAAACTACTATATTATATCTATATATATATATATATATATTTGCATAAGGGATTCCAAAATGAGTGAGTTTTTCACTCGGTTGACCTTGAAGACAGCCAATCCTTGAAAAAGAACTCCCCCCCTCCATTTTAGTCAGTTGACGTATATGCGATGGTACCCCAATCAAAGAATCATACCAACAAGGTATGTCTTTTGATTGGGGGCTCTGGGACAAGCCCGTTTTGCAATGTGGAACCTCCCCCTGCGAAGATATCGCCAACTTTTTGCAGAAGGTCGTTTGGCTCAGAGTAGTGGTTTTTGTTTGGTGCTTCCCCCTTTAAAGATGGTTAACTCCATAAAGGGTACGTTCGGGTCACTGGGCAGACAACTTGGAATTGAGACTACTCCCCTACAACTAAGCATGGAGCCCAAAACGGCCGTCCCTCAAAAACGAGATTCCTCTAAACTCTAAGCATGATCTATTAGTTGACTTCTGGTTGATGCCCCGAATTCGCCGCGAAGCGCGAGGGGCGCTGCGCTTTGCGCCCCAGGTACGTGCGGAACACCACGGCGCGGGCCTTCGCGGTGGTGGCCTCCGCTCTGGGCATCCCCTCGCTGCTGCTCTTCCTCCGAGCGGCCGGGGGGTTCCCAGGGGTCCCAGATTCGGGGTGCCAGGGGTGGGGTCGGGTCGGGGGGGGGGGTTGGTGTGTGGTGTTGGGGGGGGAGAGTTGTGGGACTGGTGTTGGGTGTTTCTGCGGCTGGGGGTGTTGTTGGACTGCCGCATGGAGAGATCTGGGTGTGACCATTTTCATGGCGAGCACCCTCAAAGATGGTAGGTCGGGCATGAATCCCAATGCAACAAAGGGTCCGAAGTGAAGCTCCTAGCCATCTTTGCGCGGACTATCAGTTGACCGGTTTTAAGTTTTCAATCCCAGGGTTGAAGGACCAGGGGCCGAGAGGTCTCGGTTGCTGTTGCTCACTTCACGCTGCTGCCAGGTCTGCCAGTCGAAGAAGAGCTGGCAGGCCAGGCACACGGGCATCAAGATCGCCGGCGGCTTAGCGGTGAGCTGAAGAAATCCTTCGCTCCAATGGCGGGCCTTCGGCTGAAACATTGCGGTGCCTTGCAGACTGGTCCCACATGGCTGTGGGTCAAAGCCAATCGGATCCCATTTTGGGGTAGATGCACCACCCATTTTAGTCAATTTTAGTGGGGATTGGGATGTTCACTGGGGGTACGGGATTTTGACCCATGGCGACATCAGGTCCCTTACCCAACCTTTCAAGACAATTGGCCTGTTGCCTACGCCCAATCTGTGTGCTCTGCGAGCTGGCTTGGCAACTTGACACGGGGTTTTTGCTGGCGTGTGGGCCGGTTGTGAGGTGCAGCAGATTGCCATCCTGGTTGTGCTGCGCTCGGATTTCGTCTCACTTGGGTGCTAGGCAGATGCCGAATCGATGGTTTCAACTTGATTTTGTAGAGCAGTTGCTTTATGCCTTGCTAGCCATCCTTGTTGTTTGTGAAACACGTGTCATCTTTGATTGCTGTTTTCGACGGAAGGCGTTCCTAGCCTGGCCAACCACGTTCTGTGTTTTTGTCAAACAGGCCTTCCACCTGTTTCTCAAAATGGTGCACCCCTCTTTTGGTTGGTATTTGGCTGTGGGTCGAAACCAATGGTACCATGTTGGAGTGGGTTTACCTCCCATTTGAGTCTATTTTAGTGGGGATTGGGATATTCACTGGGGGTACGGGATTTTGACCCATGGCCATTTCACTCAATTCATGTGGCCGAGGGCTGCGGCGTCCTGCCGCACCTTAAGCAGATGGTGGACATCATCGCCCATGGTCTCCAGGATGGGGCGACTCTGCCTGGATGTGTCCTGGAAAGATGCCGGGGGTAGCACGTTGTCCAGAAAACTTATGGGTTGGAAGCGTTGGAGCCAAAAGAGACCTGTTCATGTGTACCCTGTAAAACCAAAGCCGAGAGATTGGGACACGGAGCACACTGCCCGGAAATCCGAAGAGTTCCCGCAGGATGAGCAGCAGAAGGTGCGAACCATCACCGCCTTGGCTCTGGCGGCACTGGCTGAGGCTGGAAAGAGTAAACCTTTTTTTTTTTTTAGCCGAAGGGATGTGAGGATTGGGCGTTGGGCGCTCTCCGATTCGCGTCGTCTGGGCTTGCTTTTGAAGTAAGCCAAAGCGGGTGGTGTGTGTGTGTGTACGTTTCGTCCTTTGGGCATTCTTGTGCAACAAAGACAAAAAGGCGGGGTTGTTTCACTTTGCCATGCTCCTGACGCATGGCAAACCGCAAACGTAGTGGCCATGCTCAATTCATCGGTGAAACACAACACATGCACATGGCTAACAGCGACGGCCATCAAGCTTCAATTAGACTGATTTGAGACATTTGTGTGAGGATGTGTTTTTCCGGAGGCAACATGTGGCCACTGCGTGCCGCGAGCGCAAGTACTGGGCTGCTCTTTTTCGCCGAGTGGACAATGCGGGTGAACTGCTTGCTTCCACGGAAACCGTTTTGAACATCCAGAGGATTTGGAAAGAGGCCATTGCCCACTTGATGTGTAGATTCCGCGATCCTGCGCGCTGGCTGCTGAATGATACCTTCGCCTGGTGTTTACAAATTAATGATGATGAGCTGGTATTCTTCAAATATGAACCATTTTATCATTGTGAAATCTATCCATCCCACTTTGATCCTGGCCAAAGTGAGCTGCACTCAGATGCATGCGTCATTGCGCGAAAGCCCCCTGTGCCTGCAGCCGGTCAGGTGATCTGGATACTACACAGCAGACCAAAAAAACAGCCTTGTTAGACCCACTTCGCCATGCCTATTTAATGTTGACCCCCATATTATTAACCCCCTGTCTATTAGCACGGGGGGGTGTTTTTGGCCCAGGCCGTGCCGCTCGTCTCCTCGGCCCGCCGGTCGCTTCGCGAGGCGGCGATGCCCTATGGCATCGAGGCCTTCGATACCGTGCTGCGGCCGCTCTGGAAGGGCCCGAAGCCCCCAGCGGAGCAGTGGGGAGGGCCGCCGACAGGCGAGATGGACGCCGCATGTCCCCTCTATAAAAAAAAGAGGCAAAAACAAGCAACATGACTCATTTTGTTTTGTTAAGCATTTCCTAAGTATTGTGTTTCCTCAGAACTCACCGACTTCAGGAAGGACACATGTTGTATTTTTCCGGCTCTAAACCATGGTCACTCACCGGCCATATAATTCAACGAGCAGTCGTTTTGTTTGATGGTTGATCTATAGGTCGACGCTGTTGGCGTTGTCACATCAACTTCCCCGGGTGTACGCTAAGAAGTCATAGCCTTTGCCAAAGTCTGGTCATTTGCAGAAGTGTTTACGCAATCTGTGGTGGTTTGGTCGCCACACATATCTACTCGTCACAAACACCAATCACGCACTAGACTATGGAGAGATGTCATTATCATAGTGAACGTCAAATGGTCCATGTCTTTCGGGATGCACAAAGCCAGGTTTGGCTGGAGAACACCGTGGCCCCTCCAAAATGGTGGCTTTCCTTTTCCAACAAGATTCGGGTCTTGTTGCCTCAACGGCCTTCATGGGCATTTTACCGCACGAGCAACGGAGCCAGCCAGTTTGGGAGCAAGCACAGCCTGTCATGAAGCGGGCTTAGCCATACGCAAAGGAGAACTCCGAGTCCCGCTGAAGAGCAAGTGGGCATGTGAGGCGACTTTTCCCTTTTGCCTCCGCTGTTGGGGCTCAGCACCCCGGCTGAAGCGGCCCAAGGCATCTGCGAGCACCGCGGCAAGGGCCTGGCCGCTTTCCTCAAGGCGTCCGAGAGACGTCAAAAACCGGGGGACGGGAGGACTCCTGCGGTTTGCTCTGAGACCAGGTTTTTTTAAGGACGAGTTCTAGGTCCCCCAGTAGTGCCCTTTTACCCTTTCTTTTTTGGGGGAGGTCCTCTACTAAAAGAGACTACAGAAAAAAGGGTGCCCTTATTCTACCCTCTCCACTGGAGGACCTAGAGTTCCTAGCACCCGCGTGGAGGGATGTGGCAATTTGATAATTTCTGCGAAACGGGGAAATGCCAGGTTTCGCCTTCCTGGTTCACTCTTGGCTTACATGACAAGGGCTTGAAGTATCGGTTGAAAGCAGGTGGCTTGAAGTTTTCGCGTTGCCAGCGGTAACATCTTGAAGCTGTTGGCCGGCTATCAGAATCTGAACACTTTCCTCATGCGTCTTTCAGAAAATGCCTGGGGGGGATAGGGGAGGCGAAAGTTGGGAACACCCACTCTTGAGCCTTGCTTTGCCATGGTGATCGTTTTTGTTTACCTGTGGGTTTACATGGGTGTATGTTTTCTGTGAAGGTCTCCTTTCCGGGATAGGCTTAAGGAACAAGCAGAGGGAACCAGTTCGTTTTGGGGCTGCCATGATGGAACTCTTGTTTCCTCTTCGTGCAGCCTGTCGACTTCACGGTGCATTGGCCCAAACTGCACGTCAAGTCACACGGAACTCTAACTCACCAAGTTGCCACATCTACAGACTAAAAGCACCATCGTGAAGTATTAGTCACGTGCACAAACGGGCACAATGAGGATTGACCATTGACCGTGGCTAAATATGGAATGATAGCCGTTTGCAAGTGTCCAAATCACGGCGAATTTAGCACGCCCCAGATCTTCCGAGTTTGCCTTTCGACCTAGGAAGCGAAAGGAAAGCCCCCGAGGAGGCTTTCTACTGGGTCTTTTTGTTTCCCAAAAGCAGTCGGACCAAAAACTTGCTGGTGCTCAGTAGGGAATGAGGGAATGAAGGGATTCCCTTAAAGGAAGCCATAAGGGATGGTTTTCTCGGTTCCCTGCTGAGCACCAGGAAAACGCCCGACGTGGCTCATGCTCAAGGAGGGCTTAGGATTTGGCTGCGAACAGGCGATCGGCTTCATCATTCCGCTGATGGATGCTGAGCATGCGAACTACTACACCCGGGAGGCCGGGCATCGGTCACGTTGCTCGGAGTGGGGGGGGGGCGCAGATACGAGTCAAGCATGTTCCTCGATAATATATGACTTTCTTATCGCTTCTCGGTAGTTTGTGGGCGGGGCAACTACATGCAACAATTCGCCGACGTGAAGCTCGTTGGGTTTTTGTGGGGGGAGAACAAGGCAGGACTGCCAGTCACCCATCGCACGCGGTGCGCGTCCGTCCCGCGGTCCTTCCCCGCCCACATTTTTTGACTCAGGTCATGATCATCCTGATCCGAGAGTTCTCCACCCCAGACGAGGAGATGAAGAAGATCGTGCTGAAGGCGCAACTGCCATTTCTGGGGCCGGCGACTGGCGGCTGGGCAGGGTCGTTGCGTGTATTGCCAAATGTCCCTGGTTGCATTGAATTCTGCTTTGTTGGCTTTGTTGTTGTCCGCACCTCTGTTTTATTTGTGCATAACCGTGGCCATCCAAGCCCAACGCTCCTGGGTTCGCGGGGGGAAGAGCGCGTTTCAGCCCTCCTGTATGATTGGACTGTGGCAAGGGGATTGCACTTGGATCTGCCCACGTGGCAGCTTACTTGCAATCTGGAACAAACTTATGCGAAGTAGAAGGCGCGCGACTGTACATTTCAGTGTTTTGAAGCGGTTAGAAGCCTTGCATCGAAACCTTAACCCCGCCAAATGGTTGGGTTCATGTCCAACCATGTTGGAGGCCAACCATTTTTAGTTCAAAAACATGTACGTGCCTGCTTCGGCAACCACTTTTTGAAGGTCTGACACAGGGTTTGTGTTCAGAACAGCGGGTGCGGTCCAGTCTGAGCATATGCAAGTGGGCAGCAACCACTTTCCACGAATCCATCATGCTCGTAAGCAAGCGAGCAACTCTGAGCACAACCAGTTGTACAGCTAGGCAAATTTTCTAGGCCATCTTTGGACCACGTTTGTTTGGAAGTTGATTCAGGAGACACCTCCAGGAATCCCCAAGAAACTTCCCAGGAGATTTCATGCACAGCTTGATATAATTATGTTCATCTTTGGGGAGGTCCTCAGAACCTTTCCTGTCAGAACCCTTCGGTAGAGTTCCAAGACTTCCGGAGAGCTTGGCTGAGCGAAAGCGAAAGCAGTGGGCCGTGAGGTGGTGAAGCAGTGCGTGGCCACGGAGGGTGTGGAGCCCAGCTACATCCGAGAGGCGGGGTCCGCTGCGACTGGGGGTGTTCTTGCTGGTGCGATAGGTAGGGAATGAGAAATGGAATGAACCCAGGGGTTCCCTTAAAGGAAACCAACTTGGATGGTTTATAAGTGGTTATTCCCTCATTCCCTGCTGAGCACCAGCAAGCTTTGCAGACTTGAACAACTCAGTTTTGGGGTTCCCCCAGTTTCGGAGCAATGGTACGGACAAGGACAGTCCCAAGTTGGGACAGAGCTATGAGGAGTGACTGTGAGTTCGACCAGCGCGAAGTCGGCAGGACATCTTGCCGCCGTTCTTCAGGAACTTCTGGGTGGTCGGTGCCTCAAGCACCCGAGAAGCGGCGTGCCAGGGAGCCTTAGGCTCGGGACCTTAGGGGGGCAACCCCGTACGATTTGCTCAGTTGTACCATCCCAACTCTTAGAGAAGATTTCTGATTGGAGCCAGTCCCCCTCCCCCCCCCCCCCGCCATAGCATATTTGCTCAGTTGCACCCCAACTCTTGGAAGAATCCATGATGGGAACCAGTTCCATACTGTAGCATGACTCTCCGCTCGCTCCTGGGCCTTTCGGCTCAAAACTTGGGCGCGTCAGCTGCAAAAAAGGCCCGGCGCTCGGGCTCGGGTTTGGTCGTGAGAGACTGGCGGTGCAAATCAAAGCTTGGCCCTCATTTTTGTTTGGAGCGAGAGAGGCACCCCCAACAAAATTGCGGCTTCCGTTTGAACTCCTTTCGAAACCACCCCCAAACCGCAGAGACAGAGTCGTCCAAGACATGTATATCTCCAAGAAGTAATCCTGCGCTTTTGGGGGAACATTGAGAGGGTAGATCAGGAGCCTATGGAGCCGTCCGAGAACCTCGACATGTTTTCATTTCGGAGTTTCTTCCAATTAGACGGACTTCCGGGGCCCGTCTCCTTTGGGAGTTGAGTCCCAAGGATAGACTCGTGATTCAGCCGGGTTTCCGCTTGACACATGGGCTGAGACTTTTCCTGGAGTACTCACGGCGGGGCGACCCTGTCTCTCAGGATGGATACTTGTATCATGCTCCCATGTCATGCCCGCCTCATTGAAGTGAGCACTTGGGGAGGTTCTCGGCAAGCCATGTTGAAGGCCGTCATTCAAATAACATGGAAGTGCACAGACCCCTGTAGAAAGATTACTTTCCTCTTGGAAAAGGCCTTTTTGCACTTCCGTGTTAGTTGGTGGGAGGGTACCTGTCCAGGGTGTCACGTTGCAGGGCCCAAGTGTACCGTCAGCCCTTTGCTTCTCTCCAGAGGCCAGCGGCGGCGATGCCGCGAGTGGCAGTGGCTTGGCAGACGTGGCAGCTCTTTGCCATTCGCAGCGGCGATGGTTGGGCAGCGGAAGAACATGGATATCCTATCCAAAACTCGGTGTTCCATTGATTTTGCAAGGGGAAGGTCGGGGGCGGGGGGGAGGCTTTAAGAGATCCCCTCGTGTCCCCTTCTTTCTGGGTTTCCCACTAAAACTGGTCATCCCCCAAAGGGGCTTGCTTTTTGACCATGGCCATGGGGCAGGTGGGAATTGGTAGAAAACATATATGCAGAAGTTGGGATGTGTGCAGCTTGCCGCAGGGTTGTGATCGTCCAGAATTCACGTCCATTAATAAAAGAACAACGTGGGCATTGACATGTAGGTTGTTAAGCTAAGGTGACGACTTAGTTGTAGCTGCAGATTTCATAGCTGCCGCTTTCACATACCTGGCCGTGTACTTGTGCGGTTGCTTCCTGATTCAAGTCTTATTCAATCTATTCGTCCATACCTGTCGGAGTTGCTTGGTAGTGGCACATATTTCTTATTCTCTCACAAAGGATCCCGGCTGAGTGGGCAAGAGCGAGGGCAGTGAGTCACAGGAGCTCAAAACCGCTCCACTCAAGACAAGCGGACACCTTGTCAGAGTGAGGGCGGGGATGTTGAACTTATAGCAAGCAAGCTGTCGCCGAGCTTGTTTTTGCACTGAGTTGTATCACCATGGTCAGGTCCCCACACTTCCTTGACAAGGCTTTTTTGCATCACCTGGGCCGCATGTAAGTGGGTTGCGTCCCTAGATGTCCCGTTTGGGAATTGGCTATAGGTACCGGGTACCCCATGATACCGAGTCACTTTGGCCTCAGGCTGCTGGACCACCGCGCCTTGCGCGACTGGGCGTCGCTTGGGCCGCACACCCTGAACTTCCCCAGACCAACGCAAACCCAACCGCAAACCCAACTGAGCTCGACGGATACCTCAACCGATTTTAAGGCCTGAAGGCAACCCTGAAACCTCCCTGAACCACTATATAACCCAAAAGCGAGGAATGCAAACTCCCGAAATTAATAGCCAGTCATCGGAATCGAACATCACTTGACTCTCTAGGGGGGAGGGGATTGCAGCACTACAAGCGCAGGGTGGGAAGAGCATGTCAGCTTTTGGCCCCCCACTTTCAATTGCAGTTTTGACCCTTCAAACAGGACTGGAGGGTCCCACAAATCAAGATCTCAGACCAAGAGATGAAAGTTGGAGAAGAGCCTAAGCATGCAGGGGGCCAGGGTATGGAGTGTCAATCCCGTCAGCAACACCTGTCAGCCAGAGGCTTGATTATTTTTGAGAGGGTTCCTTGCATGAGGAGCAACTATTGCTACGCGCCCAAGACTGGATGCGGCGGGTGTCAAGTTTGTTTACGCGATCTGCTCCTCAACACAGCGACTTTTGTCTTCCATTTCATTCGCTTCCTTGAATCACAACCTGTTGGAGCATATATATCTTCTACGCGAAGCAAAACTGTCAAAGTGCGTTCGCCATGCTCGTGAGGCACCACGCACGGTGGCAACATTGCCAAAACAAGGGTGTTGATGCCTCGCAGATGGCAGAGCTGGCATATGCAATCACAAGCTGCGGCCTTTTGGATCCGAACCCTTGCTCTGGCCCAGGTTTGTTTGCTGCGGCTTGGCTGCAGCTTAAGGCTCACACCGGCTACTCGTACGGTGGTACCAGACTGGCATTACTAGTATTTAGTTCTGCGGATTAGCATCGCTTTCTCAGTGTGCTCCCACCTGCCTTGCCACCTGCGTGACATGCTGACTCCTTTGGTCGCAAGTTGGTCCGAGCGTTCGCCGGGCCAACTTGAAGTGCAAGGCACTGGCAAGAAGGAATTGCTACAGCTGGGCAGGGTAGAGGCAGCGGCAAAGTTGAATGCGAGATCCATGTCAATGAGAGCAACGAACGCAGATAGGAAAATGCAAAAGCATATTTAGGAAAGCAACCAATGCGAGATCCATTTCAACCGGAGAAAAACACGTATAGGAAGTCAACCGGCCCAATGGGATGGCAGGCGTGGGCCCAGAGTTGTTCGCTCCCGAGCGGCTCAGCTGAGGCTCGGAAGCCTTTGCAGGCCCGCGGCTTCGGAGTCCTGTGCTTGCGAGAAGATGCAGCGAAGGAGAAATGGAAGAGAACCCGAAATGACAAGCACAAGCACACGCACAAGCACACGCACAAGCACAAGCACAAACACAAGCACAAGCACAAGCACAAGCAAACACAAGCACAAGCACAAGCACAAGCACAAGCACACGCACAAGCACAAGCACAAACACAAGCACAAGCACAAGCGCAAGCCCAAGCACAAGCACAAGCCCAAGCACAAGCACAAGCACACATACACAAGCACAAGCACAAGCACAAGCACACTCACAAGCACACGCACAAGCACAAGCACAAGCACAAGCACAAGCACAAGCACAAGCAAACACAAGCACAAGCACAAGCACAAGCACAAGCACACGCACAAGCACAAGCACAAACACAAGCACAAGCACAAGCGCAAGCCCAAGCACAAGCACAAGCCCAAGCACAAGCACAAGCACAAACACAAGCACAAGCACAAGCACAAGCAAACACAAGCACAAGCACAAGCACAAGCACAAGCACAAGCACAAACACAAGCACAAGCACAAGCGCAAGCACAAGCACAAGCACAAGCACAAGCAACAAGCACACGCACAACACAGCACAAGCACAAACACAACAAGCACAAGCACAAGCACACAAGCACAAGCACACGCACAAGCACAAGCACAAACACAAGCACAAGCACAAGCGCAAGCCCAAGCACATACACAAGCACAAGCACAAGTACAAGCACAAGCACACGCACAAGCACACGCACAAGCACACGCACAAGCACACGCACAAGCACAAGCACAAACACAAGCACAAGCACAAGCACAAGCAAACACAAGCACAAGCACAAGCACACGCACAAGCACAAGCACAAACACAAGCACAAGCACAAGCGCAAGCCCAAGCACAAGCACAAGCACAAGCACACATACACAAGCACAAGCACACGCACAAGCACACGCACAAGCACAAGCACAAGCACAAACACAAGCACAAGCACAAGCACAAGCAAACACAAGCACAAGCACAAGCACAAGCACACGCACAAGCACAAGCGCAAACACAAGCACAAGCACAAGCGCAAGCCTAAGCACATACACAAGCACAAGCACAAGTACAAGCACAAGCACACGCACAAGCACACGCACAAGCACAAGCACAAACACAAGCACAGGCGCAAGCCCAAGCACAAGCACAAGCACAAACACAAGAACAAGCACAAGCAAACACAAGCACAAGCACAAGCACAAGCACACGCACAAGCACAAGCACAAACACAAGCACAAGCACAAGCGCAAGCCCAAGCACATACACAAGCACAAGCGCAAGCACAAGCACAAGCACACGCACAAGCACACGCACAAGCACAAGCACAAACACAAGCACAAGCGCAAGCCCAAGCACAAGCCCAAGCACAAGCACAAGCACAAGCACACATACACAAGCACAAGCACAAGCAAACACAAGCACAAGCACAAGCACAAGCACACGCACAAGCACACGCACAAGCACAAGCACAAACACAAGCACAAGCACAAGCGCAAGCCCAAGCACAAGCACAAGCACAAGCACACATACACAAGCACAAGCACACGCACAAGCACACGCACAAGCACAAGCACAAACACAAGCACAAGCACAAGCACAAGCAAACACAAGCACAAGCACAAGCACAAGCACACGCAGAAGCACAAGCGCAAACACAAGCACAAGCACAAGCGCAAGCCCAAGCACATACACAAGCACAAGCACAAGTACAAGCACAAGCACACGCACAAGCACACGCACAAGCACAAGCACAAACACAAGCACAAGCGCAAGCCCAAGCACAAGCACAAGCACAAACACAAGAACAAGCACAAGCAAACACAAGCACAAGCACAAGCACAAGCACACGCACAAGCACAAGCACAAGCACAAACACAAGCACACATACACAAGCACAAGCACAAGCACAAGCGCAAGCACAAACACCCACACCCACACCCACACCCACACCTACACCCACACGCACACGCACACCGCAGGTTTCGCGACGCCTCGACATTTGCCGGCAGGTGTTGGCTCCCTTGGGACTGGGGCTTGCGACGCGAAGCTGTCGACAGGGTCGACAGCGAGAAATCTAAGCCGAAATGGCGACCAGTGAAGTGCCCTGGCCATCGTCCGGTGGTGGGCGGGGTTGGATGGTTGGAGGGTTGGAGAAATGATCCGCCATATGGAGATGGCGGCCGCTTGCAATTGACGGATTTTGAGATGCGGCGGAAACGGTACATACATATATCACATACCATACGTATCATACATCATGTATCATACATCATGTATCATACATCATGTATCAAACATATACCATGTATCATATATCATAGGTCATAGTATAGGTATGTTTTGGTGCAAAAGGTCCAAACACACGCGGAAAGGGCAGAGGGCTGCTTGCAATTGCTTGAAGCAAGGGGCTTGAAATTTGCCAATGGAAGCACTATTTCGCCATGAGTTGTTGTCATTCAAAACTACTTTGGTGGACGCGTGTCATCTATGGCAAATGACACAATGACGGGAAAGGTTTCACGGTGGAGTGCTTCAGCCAGCAGTCCTTTTGCGCCCCAAGCACGCACGAGCGCCAGAGCCAGCGGCAACTCACCATCTGTCCTGCGACTGCCTTTATGTACAGAAGACTGCAGTAAAAACGGAAGTCATTCAGATCACAAACGCATGTGGCATTGGACAACAAAGTCATTGAGTGCAAAAGAGTGCAGTGTTGGAGAACGAGGTAGGCACACCCAACCATTCCACCATGTAGCAAAAACTCCCATAGCTCATACATACATACACCATGATTGTCGATAATTGGGCCGTGGTGTCATGTTGGAAGTCTATACACACACATACACACCCCCTCTACCGCTTCAAAGGCCTTTCAAGCAAAGATCCGAAGGATTACTCTTTGCAATATGTGAATCAACATCTCTCTCAAATGTACAAATATTCGGGTTCTATGGAAGGTACCCCAATGATATGCGCCAGGTGACCAGGTGCATGTTTCTTTTTTGGCATCATCTTTTAACGGACACTTTGAGCCTAAGCCTGCAATTTGCAAGGGTAGCCTCGAAAAAACCCTGGAATCGACCAAAAGGCTTCATGTGGCTTCCACGTTAGCTGGTGGGAAGATTCCGTGGAACCCGCACCAACTTTTATTAGGCAGGCGGCTTCCATTCCAAGCCCAAGTATCCAATTCTTTTGGTCTACCCTTGTTTTGCCAGACAACCAGGCCATTTCGCCCCCTGTGCTTCCTGCCAAACAAGCAGCTCCTGCCTCCCTGTCTCTGCCTGCTCAAGTGCAACTGCCAACGGCACCTCAAGCGACATTGCTCAAACAAGTCCAGAGCTTCCAGCAGCCTTTGCAGTAGAGACAACCTATGGGCACCGCCATTCAAAGAAAAGGAGCAAAAAAGAGTTAAACAAGAAAAGAAAAACAAAGAACAAGGACATGTCAGGATATCCCTGGCCCCACTTCGTGCATGGTATTCCCCCGGCCCCATTGTGGTTATCATCAAGGCCATCCCCAAAGTACAGATGTATGGACATGACCTCAGTGTCTGACTTTGACAATCGGACAGATTTATGATGGCTGTTTCTAAAAATGAGAGGGACACCACTGAGGGAAGTTTGCTGCATTTGTTGGGTCTCCTATGTTAGGACGCATCTTTGAAGTCGGTCGGTCGCTTGCTCCGTTTTCAAACATGGCATATGGGTTCAACCCTCTCCAAAGGGAACGCGCGCTTCGATTCTGAGGCCTGACGTTGGCGTTTGGCCTGCGGCTTCCCGCAGAGATGGGCCAACAGCGACTGGGAAAGATTCTGGGGGCAATGCTCGGGGATTCTTTTCTTGAGGGTGGCTTTGGATCCATCCTATTTTGAGGAGCCGGGAAGGCGTGGTTGATATCTTCGAATGCACCGAAATCGCCAGGCCCGAAAGAACGACATACAGCGAGCGCTGATTTGACGCTTTTTTGTGTTCGCACGTTTTTGCGAGGTGCTGCAGTACACTGATTTTTTCTAAGCCGACGCTTGACTGTCAAGCCAGAAAGCATGCCTTCGAGCCGCAGCTACGAGAGGCTCTTTCCGCAAGTTTCTCTGCGCCAGTTCTGTGTGCAAGTTCTGTGTGCTAGTAGGCTCTGCATGAGTTCACTCTGCGAGTTCCCTGCGCAAGATCTCCACGCAAATGTCTCTGCCAGAGTTCTCTAGCAAGTTTCTCTGCGTGCGACCCTCTGCATGGATCGGCGTGGACGAGGTGCAACAATTCAGGGCTTTTACTTGATTTGCCCATGCGAACCTCTGCGCGGATCGGACTGGTCGACGTGCACTAGGATGCTGGCGTCGAGTTGTCCGCATCTAGAACGAGCGCGCAAAAGCTTGCACAGGGCAACTTGCAGGGAGATAGCTTGACAGAGAAAGAGCTAAGTTGGATTTCAAGCCTGCATTCCATATCTCACGTGAGCTTTCTCGCGCAAGTTTGTTCGTGCAATTTGCTGCGCGTGTTCTCGAAAGCAGTTTGCTGCGGGTGTTCTCGTGCAATTTGCAGCGCATGTTTTCTCGTGCAGTTTGCTGTGCGTGTTCTCTCGTACAATTTGCTGCGCATGCTCTCACGACTTGCTGCGCGAGTTCTCTGTTGCAATTTGCTGCACACGTTCTCCCGTGCGGGTTCTCTCGTGGAATTTGCTCTGCGCGCGCTCTCGAGTTTCTTGCTCAGTAGGCGCTCTCATGGTGCTTAATCTACGTTTGCTGTGCATCTCGCTCTGCATGTGCGCTCGTGCATCCTGCTGTGCATGTACTGTTGTGCTTGTTGCTGCGCAGGTGCATTTTGCTCTGCGTGTATCTTGCTGCAGAAGAACCCTTCGCAATGCGTTCGGGAAAAAGCTGCCGATATCCAGTAGCTCCACGGTGATACTGCCGATCTCTGGCATGGAAACCTGGTAGAATATAAACCCAGTAGGCTTAGGAATTTCGCTCCAAGGTTTCCCATCCACGTGCACCCTGCCTTGCAAACGGAGCTGCCAAGAGCATCCCCCAAGGCGACGCACTACCTGCGGGCGCCCGGCATAAGCACCTCAACCACCTCAGGCTCGGTTGGGTTCGGGAGTTTGGGAGGGTGGAGCCTTTGAGGAACATGGGGCGAATAGCCACGGGCCGCACCCCCCCAAAAGAAAACAGCCACAAGGACATGAGAACCGTCCATTGGTCCAACCGGCGTCCGCCTTTCAGATCTTCTCTCCTTTCGCCAGGTCTTGACAGCCGCCTGCTGCTGGCGGTCGCAGGTTTCGTCCTATCTATGGCCAGGGCCTCAGCGAGGGGCGCTGAGGCGCGCCGAACGGGCCATGTGTTGGGGTCGAGGATTTTCTTGGCCGGCGAGGACATCGGGGCGTCGCATGACTTCATTTTTGGCATTTCGAGGTTTGCACAGTACGCACAGCGAGTCTGAACATAGTACTTTTAGTCAAAGGGGCCGCAGCTTGGGCAGAGATTCCTTGTTTTTCGATTGATTCAGCGGGGATGCTCGTGATCCGTATCACAAGGATCTTGGACTATCCAATGGACCTAGGGAAAGGGAGCGTCCAGAAGGAGCTTTGGCTGCTATACTGAAGGACCGGAATGCAGTTCTTGAATGATCGGCCCTCTTGGCAGAGTATGCCTGTGCTGGGTATAAGATAAGATGGGGAGTTTGTTGGGCTGTAAGATTGCCTCATAGCCGGGCTCGAAAATTTTCGGGAAACCGTGGCACACTTTCCTTGTGGGTTGTTCGCCGTCACCGAGGTCATCTTGCACGTCTTCCGCGGTGGCCACTCAGCAGGCCCTTTTGGAGAGGGGAATGCAATAGACAGCTGGGATGTGGCCAGGCAGGAAGACTCCCGGTAAATCCATCCATAGTGGTGATTCGGGCTGTCCCTCAGACAGCCCCGTTGCTTGATGGTTTTGCCTACGTACCTGGCTCAGGCCATGAGGGCTTGGACCACGATGCTAGCGATATGAGTCCAACGTGTTGAGATCTGTTTGAAAAAATGACCCCATGTTTCGTGAGGGTCGGTGCAGATTTCCAGGAGTGTCTAGATTTCGGAACATGGCGGACTCACTAGGTTCCGCAGAACGTTGGGGAGACTCACTCAGCTCGCCATGTCCAATCCCGGAACACGCCCATTGCTCAGGGCATCACTGCTGCGGGGTGCATGATGCGCTGTACCTCATTACAGAGCCTGGCAAGCCAGATGCTTCGCATCTGGGCTGCAGGATTTGGGTTTCACTGCCGCTGGCATTTAAGCTTTGTGCTGAGGCGGTTGGGCTGGCTCCATTCCAATGTCCAAACCACCGGCTGTAGCTGTTCTGCGTTGACTATCGGAGAGATAGTCAAACGAGACTGGCAAACGGATGGATTCCATTCACCTAAGCATTGGCTGCCCAGGCACAAGAACAAGAATTCGCAGCAACTTAACTCCTGTTGGCCAGTACATGAGCCCTTCTTGAGAATTATTGGGCACCTTTGCGAGGGTAGGAGTCGAAAGCCCGGGCCGCTGCTGGCTTTGCCAGGGGCTCTGTGTTTCCGCGCGACATTTGAAACGCAGTCAAATGTGGGTCGTGGAGCTTGCAAAGGCACGAGCTTGAGCAAAGGTTTGGCAGCCTGTGCCTCTTTACGAACGTGTTCTTCGCTGCCCTGGTGCCGGTCTTCTGGATCAACCGGAAGATGCTGGAGCTGGTCTGGGTGGCGCCTCTCTGCATTTCAGTCGCTGCGGTTCAGGGCAAGTTGGCCCCCGTGGCTGGTGATAACTCACAATCCTGCTCAGTGACACTCGGGATCACTCTGAGAAATTGTGGGAAGAAAACAGCTGGACACATGTGATTTCCTTTGGACTTACTTGGCACTTCGGTCATCACGGATGAGCATTCATACATGACATGTGGAGTTGCTGTGTGGCTTTCCTTGACATGCCTGCGGGGTGCGTATCTTCCTCGGGAAGAACTATTTCCTTCCCAGTACATGTCTAGCCGCGGTGTCGGGACATTCACAATTCCTTTTATTCCAGATCCCGTGGCAAGACCAGCATCAGAGTGCAAGTACCGGTGCATAAACGGTCCCATCGGGATCCTTTGAACTTTGAGAGCCGATGGGCTTTCAGAAGCTCAAAGCTTTCGATCCAAAAGGCTCCCTGAGAGTCCAGCTGGCACCCTTTGCATCTATCTTCAACCGTCCCGCAAACCCCAAGCCCTTGGTCGTGCTCTCGGGCCCCCGTGTTGCGTTTTGGCGGCGACTTTGTGACAAAGCCAACAGGACTTGTGACTTCCATGGGCTCAGGTTTAGCACGGAACCTGACAGAATGCCAATTAAATAGGAAGCTGTCCGCTCGGCGGGACCGCTTTTGACTTTGTGTTCGGCATTTGGGAATCCTCGCCACTGCTGACAGGTCCCGGGGCTCAGTCGCTGGTGGGCTGGAAGCAGAGTTGTCCAATCAGACATACCGCCACCAATGTCAAGAATCCCCATCTGGGAGTTCTCCTTCCCCCACTTCCCCTTTCTCTTCCACAAAAAATATATGTTAGAAGCTAGGTCACCTCCCTATCTTAGAAATACCCTCCCCTTTTTGTGACACCCTTATCTCAGAATACTTTAGACACCCAGCTTTTTTTTTTTCTCTCAGAGCCTGGTGACCTTGGCCTCCACGGTGTACCACGGCTTCCAGCTCCACCCCGTGCACGGGCCCCTGAGCCACTGGACCCGCTACGCCTGCGCGCCTCGGCAAAAAGGGAAGGGGGGGGGGAGCTGCAGGCGCCCGGGGGGGGGGGGTGGGGTGGACATAGGAGGACATAGGTCGCTTCTTTTCGGAGGAAGAAAAGAGAGGAGTCGTTTTTTGTTTTTACCCGGAGTGTCTGAAAGTGGACAAGGGTTGAGATTTTGAGGGTTTCCTTCGGTCCGCTGCAAATTGAACCGTGGAACACCAAAACAGGGCTCGACTTCCCACCAAGAGATTTGAATTTCTCCAATAACAATTTCTTTGGGGGGGTCCATTGAACAAGCCATGCGAAACAGAAAGGTCAGTTCTCGCGCCATGGCGCTGTTCATCAGAATGCCTTTGGAGCTGCCTCAGGCTGGGGACGTGATGCTCTCCGTGACCTTTGGCCTCTACATCGCCTTCCGCTCATCGGCGAAATGAGGGACAAGGTCCCCTCCCCTCCCCATTTTTTGTGGGAGTTGTCCGGTGGGTTTCCCGTTTAAGCCACAAAAATCGGGGTTTGGACCTCAAAAGGGGTTCGGGTCTCGGTGGGTCCGTCAAAATAGGGATATGGGTTGGCAGAATCTTGACGCTGAAGCTGCCCGCTCCGGAAAAACTAGGAGCTCAGCTTTACGATGCATCTCGGTTCATTGGTTCCCTTGCACCGCTGGATTTCCGGTTTCCGTCTTTGTTTCTTTCTCCAAAGGCACCTTTCGATGGCACTTTGATGGAACGGGCTATCGCCGAAATCCAATTGAACCGGTTCCCAGACTTCGCGCATGCGATTCGGCGAAATCCAGGGCCAAGAACCTTCGCCTCTAACTTTCGAGTTGAGTCCGTGCCCTTGAGGCTTTGTTGCAAAAAAAGGGGGGCAAATCCCGCTGTCATGCAAAAGTGTTTTTTTTGTTGAGCGCGTTTTCAGTGGGAGTGGTCAAGTTGAAACTTCGACCAGCCGGCCTTGGCGCTAGAAATTGAACCCGAGGCTATGATGGGCGCCGGAAGGCTGCCCCAGTGGCGGCAGGCGCCCTCATGTGCTTCCTGGTGCCCTCCCTGCTGTGCCTCGGAGCTAACGAGCACTTGCCAGGTTGATAGGTTCTACCTGGCTTGATTTGAGATTGTAGCAAACATGGGCCTTAGAACCAAGAGTCAATGGGGTTTGCGCTGCGCAAATGGCACGGGGGGAGGAATGCGATGTGGATGGAACACAGGTGTACACGACTCCGCGGTAGCCGGGTGACATGATGCTTGGACCTTCGTGCATGCGCGCGATGGCTCAACCTGCAGCTTTCCCTCCCAACGGGAACCAGCAGCTTGTGAGCACGGCCTTTTGGCCGTGCATTGATGCGTAGAGAGTATTTCGGTTGTTCATAGGCGGGTGTATGTCCACAGCGAGACATGGCGTGTGGATCTGGCTTTATCCATCGAGCTATTTGTTTGTTGTGCGCAAGGCAAACACCACTTGGGTCGCAAGGGATAGCAGCCTGGAGGTTGATCGCCCATTTGCCATGTAGTTCCAGCACCATTTGCGACCGCCTTTTTTTGCACGAGACTGAGTTGTAAGTTTGGTGAACCCTGAAATATTTGGAGAGATGGTTTTGAATTCACTGTGTGCCTCTTACTTCTTCGGCCACGTCCCTTTCAGGGTTTCAGAATAAATTTTGTTTCAGGATCTGAGGCAGCAGGACATTTTTTTTTGCTCATCAATCCGCAAGGGAAGCCACAAATGTTGCCCCACACGAAGATCGAAAACTGTAGTCCCTGCTATTGTGATTTTGATCCCGAAAAGCTGCAACAAAATCCGGGGGCTCCTGGGACCACTTTCGCTGCTGCACGCTCCCTCCAATTTGTTTTCTCACTCAATGCATGATACCCTATTGCACGACCTTTGCAGCTGCATCCCATCTATCTCTGCCGCGCACCCACGTGCAGCACTGCAGGAGTGTACTGTTGGTGTCCTTGACAATTGTCTTCGCTCTTCCACCAGCCGTCGAAACTGCAAGTGCCACCAGCCACGCGAATGACTGTGCCATCTCCTTTTGCAGGCGCTTGGCCATCACTGCAAGCATGAATCACTTCGTCTTGCACTTGATTTTGATCCGCCGGTCCACCGCTCTGTTGCTGCCAACATGCACCAGCAGTGATTGACCATCGCTGATCTGAACTCACGTCCAACCACGGCCATGCGCCAATGTACTCATCGATGAGATCTGATGTGAAGCCAAGCACCTGCCAGAGGAGCGCCATTGCCTGTCACTCATACCGGCGGTCGGGGTGTCGCCACGCAGCTAAATGTTCAAGACCCCTATAGCGAGTAGCAATCAGTCACATGGGACCCGGGTGGTGGCCCACCTGTTCGCTGTCAATCTCCTGTGCTGTACCTATTGGTTGAGTATGAGTGATTGTTACTCACTAGGGTGTGTCTTTTTCAAGGGCACCCTTTTGGGAAGGTTTTGAAGGGATGACAAACAAAACACCGAAGCCATTTTGGGGGTCCCCTGAAAAGCAGGCGAGCCACCCATATTGACACCCGGTTTTGGCGCTGTGCTGTGCCCAAGGCCCACCGGCCGCATCGCTGAGATCGCCTACTCGCTCCTGCACTCAGCTTGGCATGCCTTAGCTGCAGCTGCATCTTGGTAGCAACACGCGTGTGTGCGTGCGTGTTCCTTGCTTGGGTTGGTTGACACGGGAACCAGAAGAATGGTAAAATGGGGAAGCTTGTTTTGGGGGTGTTATGTCATGAGTTAAACCAAGGAGGTGATCCACGGATTTTTTTGGGGCCACGTTGGGAGATGCAAAGCATGTCGCCTGCCGGGAATGCGGATGTCTCATCTAAAAGGTCCCCATAGTGTTTGGAAGTTTGACTTGAACAAGTTAGGGCTGTTTCAATATGGGTGTCTTTTTTGAGGGTAGCCCTTTTTTTTTTGGTGGCTTTAACGACCTCCTTTCTTGGGTTTTCTCTAAGAAAAGCATACCCAAATATTGCTTGACAAGGCTCTTTGCATCTTCTCGTGGCACCGAGAGGAAACCGATCAGACTCAAAGTGGCGTCCACTCGTCTCCATTCTGGGCACATGGCAGGTGTCCTCTAACCGTCGCCATGTTAGGGAAGCTGCCTGTGGCCTGGGCAAACGTCACTTCTGATCGATGCTGCGAGTCCTGTGCGTTCGGTCGGCGAAATTGCTCGCTCCCCAAAGTGTTTTTTCCGGGACTGTTTGCTTTTGTGGCTTTGGCTTCCCCATCCGCACCAGTAACACCCCCGGCTTCACCAGCTTTTGGTGTTTGGCTTCTTGCCATGGCTTCTTGGGTTTTTTGTTGGCTTCTTGGACCCCAGCTTCCGGTGGTTTTGGCTCGGTGGTTTTTTGGCTTCTTCTCAGAGCACCTTCTTTGCAATCGTGCACTTTCTCCATCAGTGTCTGGCATTTGTTATTTCATTGGCGGGGGCTGCACCCCGAAACCCGCTCGCCCCGCTTCCAGATAGGGCAGCTGTTCGGCTTCGCGATGACCTTAGAAGGCAAGCCCGAACCCCGAATTCAATCTGGGCATAGGTGTCCGTTTTGGTCGTTTTGCTTAAAAAATAGAAGGCACTGGTTTACCTGATGGTTCAATCATCTACCAGGGCCATCCGTTTTCCACAAAGCGCACCTATGAATCCGGGCCCTGTTCAAAGGTGCGTGTGACCCGAGGCAGCATACGTGTGCCTGGGGAGCGGGAAGGCGCCGGTTCGACGAGGCATGGCAAATGGGGAACGGCCAGACTAGATTTGTTTCTTTCATTTACTTTGTGGGCAATTTTCTCAGTGCCACCAAGGTTTGTGTTTGTATTTGCTTCTCTCTCTCTCTTTCCCTTTCTCCCTTTCTCCTTTTGATGCTCTGTGTTAGTGTGTGTTTGTGAGTGTGCGTGTGTTGCATCCTTGTTGCTTCTCTTGCTTGCGTTTGTCTTTCTCTCGTTTTGTGCGTATGCGTAGGCATCCTCTCTCTTGGGTCTTCTCTTAGGTGTTTGTCTCTACGGTTCCGTGTCTGTCTTTGTGCGTATTTTTGCATCGATATCCTGTTTGCCCCTGGTTATGCCAATGTGTATTGTGCACTTTGGCATGCATGCGTTTATATGTAAGCATCCCGTCTTTTCGTCTTTGGGTTGGGCGCCTGTATTGGTGCATTTGTGCTATAGAACGTATGTTTGTTTATGTGTGTGTGTGTGTGTGTGTTTGAGTGCGTCTCCCTCCCTCCCTCCCTCCCTCCCTCCCTCCCTCCCTCCCTCCCTCCCTCCCTCCCTCCCTCCCTCCCTCCCTCCCTCCCTCCCTCCCTCCCTCCCTCCCTCCCTCCCTCCCTCCCTCCCTGCCTCCCTTCTCCCTTGTTTGTTTGCTTGCTTGCTTGCTTGTTTGCTTCATGTTTGCTTGCTTGCTTGCTTGTTTGTTTGCTTGTTTGTTTGTTTTTTTTGTTTGTTTGTTCGTTCGTTTGTTTGTTTTTGTTTGCGTGTTTGTTTTTTTGTTTGTTTGTTTGTTTGTTTGTTTGTTTGTTTGTTTGTTTGTTTGTTTGTTTGCTCGGTTGTTTGTTTGTTTGCTTGCTTGCTTGCTTGCTTGTGTGTGTGCGCGTGGTTTTACGTGTGCGTTTGTGTGTGTGTGTGTGTGTGTGTCGGGGTGTGTGTGTTTCTCTGTGTGTGTGTGTGTCTGCGTCTGTGTCTGTGTCTGCGTCTGTGTCTGTGTCTGTGTCTGTGTCTGTGTCTGTGTCTGTGTCTGTGTCTGTGTCTGTGTCTGTGTCTGTGTCTGTGTCTGTGTCTGTGTGTCTGTGTCTGTGTCTGTGTCTGTGTCTGTGTCTGTGTCTGTGTCTGTGTCTGTGTCTGTGTCTGTGTCTGTGTCTGTGTCTGTGTCTCTGTGTGTGTGTGTTTTGTGTGTGTGTGTGTGGGCGCGAGATGCATGTGTATGTGTATGTCTACGTGTATATGTATGTGGATCTGTTTGATGATCACCTGGTTTTCTTTGCGTGAGTATGTTGATTTTGTCAGTGCTTCGGAACCTACATCCCTATATCTTTGTGCGTGTTTGTGCGCTGATATGTGTTTATATTGTTGCTGTCTTCTCCTGTGTCCTTCCGATTGTTCAATCCAAATACATAAGGGTTGCTTTGCGAGACAAGCAACATAACATTAGCTTGTTGCATGCCTAGATCCCAGCATGGCTTTCTGTGTGTGTGTCTTTACTGATCCCTGTGTCTGAAATACGATTTCGTTGCAACAGCAACCGTCGCCCAGTTGCAATAAGCATGCTCAGCTGGGCATCTGGTTGCAGCAATGACATGCATTGGTGTTTTCATGATCTAGTTCCTGATCTAGTTCGTGATTCCCGATCCAGACAGGGTGCCCCTGTTGCTTGTATTTGGCAAGAGGGCAGCCTGAATGCACATATACAGCAGCCCTTTATCAATGCTGTGGATGCAGGTTCCCCTAATGTAGCATGGCATTCGATAATAACGACTTACAGTGTTAATTTCTTTATGGCTATTTGGTTAGGTTTATGGACTTTAACTTTCTGGGAAATAATGGATTTCCCATTGGACCCACAAACAAATGAATCTTTTTGCAGAGGGCTCAACAGCAACCAAGTTTGGCAGCTTGCTTGTTGGGACCGGTCCCCCTAAACATGAAGCTGGAGCAACCTCCTGCCTCGAGCCTTGCTAGGTGGACGGCAACTGGCGTTCAGCTTAGTTGCGGAGGTGCAGCTCCTGCAAGTGTTCGAAGTTAAGATATGCAGATACCGAGGTCTGGCACTGTAGGGGTTGGTGCGAAAGGGGCTTGGTTGTAATTTCTATTAATTACTGTAGCGAAATTCTGGTCTTTCTCGCCGGCCAGACAAAGGCAACATACGCGCCCTATCCGAGGCCAGTGCAGCCAAGCTGGGTGCGTTCTTGATGAGCGCTGCGGGGAAGAGGACCATTATCACCCGCTGAGCCGAAACGGATGGCACAGCGTTCTCCTGAGTTTCAGGAGAAGCGGGCGTCCGACCAGTGCCCAAAATCATGCGAATTTCCAGGTGATTGAAGAGACTTCTTCAACCTTCAGTTTGTGAGATTTACTTACATTAACTCCTATAATTAGGACCAAACCGTGGATATGAGCGCTGTTCAATCGTCTCATCCGTGAGATCGCAGCCGCAGCCATCGTGACTGGCGATCGAATCCGATCCTTCAGCAGCCGGAAGGCTAGAGGTTTGCTTCGACAGGCATCAAGCTTAGCAGTCCCTGGAAAAGGCATCGAGCCAGATTGAGCAGATTTCGCTGCTGGGCTCGAGCTGAGCCACAATCAAAACCTGGGCAACTTGAGTGAAGGTACTCGATAGTCCGAACCACCCATAGGTGTGGATACTTGTCCTATTGGTTCTTTACAGGGTGGACAGTACCAAGGTTTGATTGTGACTCAGTTGTCTTTACCTGATGACTTACTCTGTTTGGAGGGGGCTACGCTTGGAACAGTCTTCCTGCTTGACCGTTGCCGGAAGTTTAATGTTTACCAGTATTCGTACAGCGCTACAGAGTCTCTCGTCACGCTGTGCATGAGTCATGAACTAGTCATGAGCCACACGAGGGGCCGTTATTTTGCAGCGGTGTTACTAGGGATGGGTCAAAGGCTTGTGCTAGAAGGGGCTGCTCCCTTCACGTGGACACCAATCCAATGTTGAGCGGAACCGAGGATAGCTTTGTACAGTTGACTTCCCAACAGGTTTCCAGCTAAGCCACAATTTCTGGCACACTTCCTGCCAGCAACCCACAGCTTCTGGAACACACACACACACACACACACGCAAACTCCCGGGGGTGTCACGGATTCGCTCGTGGACACTGAGAAGCGTGACGAGTCTCGGAGGTTCGGGGTCGGGGCCGCACCGGCCAGCTGCGTGAGTTGCAGTCCGGGCCCGCGAGGTGGAAATTGCCCACGTCATCCCTGGTTTCGGTTTACGTGTCTGTATTGTCGAGTGTCATCGAGGTGGTCATCCCTGGTACTTCGGTTAAGTATCCCATAGCGTTGTGTTTAGTTTTTCTTTGTTGCGTGACCTGCTTTTCAAGTCGAAGCGTTTGCAAGGGGACTGATCACCAGTTGGTTTTGTCACGTGCCTGCTGTGTTGTTGTTCAGGCGGGCAGCGGTGTGCTCATGCAGGCCCCAGCCAGAGCGATGCCTTCGAGCATGGGAAAGTGAAAGGTCGTGGGGCAAAATGCCCAAAAGCGACTTGCTGTTTTGGGTCGCTTCCTCGGTTGGATGGGTGTATTTTTTTGAGTCGTGACAGGGAGTGGCAGATTCAGCAGTGCAACTGAGGGGGCCAGATATCCGGCCGAAGTAGATTGGTCCTTGAGAGTTCAGCCGATGTTCTTGTATTGATCTACTTCCCCGGGAAACGCCATGGCTGTACAGTATCCGTTCCGGAGAGCGCACAGGGCGGCGCACAGTGCGGCGGTTGATGCCGGAGCCATTGGCGACATGCTGCGCTGCGAAAGTCTACGACACACCTGGCAGATTGTTTCTTGCCTCTTTGTTTCAAGGGACTTGGGTGGGCCCCAGCCAGATGGAAGTGAATGTCAAGGGATTCTGTGCAAATTATATCATGGGTTCATGATCGACTCTTACCGCGGTCCACTCAGAACTCCTGTGAAGCGGGCCACCTTTCGGGCTACTTGATTGACAGCTTTGGAGAAACCGCTCATTACCTCTTGCCCCAAGGCCCCAAGAAAAGGCGGCCCATGGAAAATGTGGGGCTGGCGTTTCGAAAGTGCAGGCCAACCGGATTGGGTTTGGCCTGCATGTTCCCACGCGCGGGTCAAGCCTTGCGCTTGCTTTGCCACGCGCGAGAGTGAGCTAACTGGTGCGGACTTGAACTTGTCACTGTCATGAGCTCCGCTATCCCAGGGCAGGATGCAGCTGCGTGGGACATTGACCTTTGACCTTTTGGCTGTTGCTTTGCCCGGGGCTGCTGAGCTGCCGATTGGCGAAATCACCCGTCGGCCAGTGACACAGAGACGATTGCGGAGAGAAAGCCGCCCGCGAAAGAAAGCATGTGAGAAGTTTGAGTCAAATAAAACCCTGCAGTTTGCCTCGGTAGGGAAGTTGGAGATGATCTACTGGCGATGTTCCGAGGGCAGCCCAACGTTTTTCCGTTTCCTCGTGTGGAAGCAGCGATGGATATTGGCGTGTCAAATCTACACCCAGGCAAAGCGCAACTCTTGGGTTTTTGCATCAGTGATAAACAACCACTGAGTTCAACCATATAAATCCAGGGATTTAACATTATGCCATTATACCCTTGGATCTAAGATCTGTTTAGCCGTTCCTGTGACGAGAACCTTGGATCTATCTAAGTTTCTGAAATCAGGATTTAGATGTCTAAAGGGTCGAGGACTCACTGTTCTCCATGCCAGCTATCAACGAGGGGCGAGGGAAGCATGTATAACGTATGTTTGCACTGCGTGTGTTTGCTGTGCTGGATCGCTTACAAGTGACCTGTCAGCAAAATCTTATAAACAGATTAAAGCAACTGTATGGACACATCAGACCATGTGTTTGAAGAATAACTGCAGATATTCCTAAGCTGAATGCGTGAAACGAATGGCCTGAAGCACAAAAGAAAGACCTCCGCACGAGGTCCGCATGGCCTTAGACCGGCGGAACTACCGGCAGCTGGTGGATACCACGGTGGAGATCGCCAACAAGGTGCCAAAAAAGGTGTGTCAAAACGGCCCGGAGGCCGCTTGAGGCTTCTGGGTAGAAGGGAGAATCCAAACCAGAAAGACGGGGGTTCTGGGACCATGTTAATACCAGGTGTTGAAGTTATGACTCACTTAGGGTTCGACACCTAGACCTGGTGAGAGATAGCTGGTAGGATTGGCCCCCCAGTCCCGAGCTCGATAGGTTTGGGTAGGGTTTGGTGCAGATCTGGCAGCAATCCGCATCTCCCAGAGACAAACCAAGATCCCACTCGGCTTCTGGCGACGGCGTGGCAGGTCGGTGGTGCAGACATCATCGGCCGAATTGTAGAGGACGCGGATCGGAGACGGCGAGGGTACTAAATAGCATCTGGTATTTTCCCATAAAGACTCAAGCCACACCCTGTTTGAAGACACCAAGCAGGGAATCAGAAATGGCTGGAGATGCTTGAGTACACGTACTAATGTATATATATATATATATACACATGTCTACATACTTTCCTTTTTCTTCATCCCTTTCTCTCGCATATCGGTGAAGCGAGAGACAGTGATGAAGTTTTTCTAAGAGGTGTTTGTTCTGCTCTGTATGTGACCCGCGAGGCCTTGGATGGTCACTCGAGTCCTTTCGCAGGACCTGAAGGATGCGTCTGAGCCTTACCGGAAGATGGTGATGGAGACCATCGACAAGGCTTGGACGGGCAACACGCAGTCACCGTCCATCTTCCGCATGCAAAATCATGCCCAACGGGGTTCCTCAACTGGATACTTGGAGAATCACTTTCTATTTGACTTAGATTTCGCAGCAGAGGTGTGGACGTTGCTTTCCACAGATCCTACAAGCGCCTGCCAGAGTTCCCGGTGCTTGAGTCCGCAGGTCCCTCGACTCTTCTGTTAACTCCTTGGTCTTCAAGTCCAAGAATGGATGGCATTCGCTTCGATTCAGCGCAGATTGATTTGGGGATTTGGGCAACAGGTGGGATCGATTCCCCCGCCAGCCGCACGCATGTTGCACGCTTTGTTGGGCATGGTACCCCAAGGAGGTTTGCTGGGAGAGAATGACTGAAGAATCTAAGAACATGAGCGGCGGTAACTGTGGGTGCAAATGATGATGTTGCCCATCGTGCCTTTGTGCCTTTTAAACTTTTCGGACCCGCGGTCCGAAGCCCGTCCCTTCCTGACGCCTGACGCTTGTCAGGTCATTGGCAATTTGGGCGTCGCGGATATCGACTCCCGTCTCGAGGCGGGCGGCCGGCTTTTCAGAGCATCTTTTAGAAGCTTGGCATGGATGCACCGAAGATGTGCACTTTGGCTTCCCTGCACAGCCCAAGCAAAAGGGTGCCAAACCACCCCTACACTAAAAGAGGCAAATCATAGCGACTTCTCTTTCCGATCGTTTGCCAGCTCAGCAGTCATGAAAGTTCCTTTCTTGGAAGGTGAGTTCGCCAAATTTGTGCATTGGTAAGTAGGAGGGTTCCTATCTGATTTTGGTTCGGTGAGTTATTGTGTTAGTTTATTCACATTTCTGGTTGTCATTGCCTATCTTGTTTTGCCAAGTCATCTAGATCTATTTGTCTTCCAGCAAGCCACTATGGTTGGAAACCAGGGGAAACATCCAATGGTTGCCTAAAAGCACTGGGTGAGTAAATCTGGCAGATTTCTCTTGCGCAACTAGAAGTCGATCTCAGCTCCCTCACTCTGGCTCGGTCGTTGATCATGCCTCTTGCACTTGACAGCGCCCCAGAACTGCTTCGAAGATGGCTCCTCTGAACGGTTCATTTTTTGGTGGCAACGTGGACCTACAGCAAAGTTCGAAGCTTGTTGATTGGCGTGCTGACGTTAAAACGTTGCGGCCATCATGCAAAATTGTTTTGCCTTGCTGATTGTTCACAGCATGTTCACCATGTTTCCTGCTGCCTGAATTTATGTTTGACTTTCCTTCAAACAACGACGCTATCCAGGCAGCCAGTTGGAAGGCTGAACATCTGTTGGTGCATGATTCAACAAGCAACGTTTGTTCTGAACACGACAAACCAGCTTGATGCTCGACATGTGTGAATGGTTGGGAGCAGATGGACGTTTGGCAGGAGCAGATCATCGATGGTATCGTGTACGCGTTCCAGGCGCGTGCATGTGAGCTGCACATGTTTTGGAATTGAAGCAACCTCTGCAGGGGTAGAACGTCCTGTCCCTCACCTTGCAACGTTGTTTTCCCCTTTTTCCTTCTTGTTTTTTGAAATCCATTTGGGCTTCACAACTCAACCTGTATTCTTTATGGCAACAAAAACAAGATCCATCCTTTTGCGAAAAGCCCCTCCGCGCTTTCGCCGCCGAGTGCAGCCGCTGAAATTTGGGTATGGGTCAAAATTTAACCACCATAAAAACCGTCTACTTTTCCATTTACCAGGGCAAGCCATTTTAGGGTTACCCCATTTTTGGCATACGGCCATTTTTCGTTTTCTCGGTGTCTCCGACGTTAACCGATAGGAGCAGACGTCGGACGACACCACGGTGATGCTCAACGGCTTCGGCACCGTGGTGAACTCTTTGGGCCCGCGCCCGGCACTCGGAACGTGTTCGATCCGAGTCGGCGAGAGTCGTCGGATGTGGCCGTGGGTCAAAACCGTGTTGGGATCCCGCTTTGGGGTAGGTGCACCACCCATTTTAGAACCTAGGTTAGTGGGGATTGGGATGTTCACTGGGGGTACGGGGTGTTGACCCATAGCCATTTCTGGAAGGCACTGACGGTCAGCAGAAACTGGAAAGCTGGAGTTTCTCAGGTAGTGACTGTGGGGGGTTATGGCAGAGACTACCGGTTTTGGTGAAACTGGAGTTTGCGAGCTTTGTGCACGTGAATAACTCCTGAGTGCGTTTTTTTTTTGCAGGGGTTGGTGGATTTGACAAAGTCGAAAGATCACTGCTTTGAAGGGACTCTGGTCATGATTCGGCATGCAGAGGTGCTGTATTGCCGGTAGGATCATATGGGAAAAAACATATGTTTTGCGTAGTGTGATTCGCTTCCAGTAGCGAAGCCGTAGCATCCAATCCCGCAAGCATACTCCCAATTGCCGAGTGCAAGTGTTGACCCTCCCCGAAGCAAGGCGAGGCACGTTGCTTCTGGTGGACAAACCTGTTGCAATGTGTGGTTGCGTTGCATTGCCAGTCCATGATTCTGAGCAACCCGCTGTTGCTCCCAAGCGGGCCCCGAGAGAGTCCCCAAAGGCTTATACTGTATCCTACCCTTTGCCCCCAAGCTGCACGAGGATTTTTTCCCATTTAAGAAGCCGTGCTTATTACGCCACATGTTCTCATTGAAGCAATGAGCCCATTGCTCAAAACGTGTCCAAGCACATTTCTTTCCGCATCGTCACTAGGTGGCCTTTCCCAGCTTATTTCTTGCCCCCTCTGGAAAGCAACGGTTGCAAGCAACTCCAGCCTCCATGTGTGCAACACGAGGTTGAGGATAGCTAGGGGTGGGGGGGCTAGGGGCACCCAGGATTTAAGAAATCTTGGTTGATTGGAGGGGGTGTTCACACTTTGACTTTGGAGGGGAGTCTTCACTTAGGGCAAGAACCCCCTCAAACTAATCTAGGTGTGTTGCGAACCAAAGCCATCTACCAAATGAACCAGTTCAAAAGGAAGTGTCCTGGGTTGCCACTATTGAACTGTCTTCCTCGTCCGTCCCAGGTGTCAAGCCATACCTGCCGCAGATTGCCGGTATCATCAGGCGCGCCGAGAGCGCTGCCCGGGCCGCCGATTGGCCAGGCTTTCTGCCGAAGACCAATCGTTCATTTGCTTGGAACTTCAATGAAGTATCAACCAGTCCAACCAATTGGTACACGCCCAGCTATCGCCTATCACGGTTATTCCTATGCGCTGGAGTTGGGCCATTGGGGGGGGGCCACCCGGCAATCTCATGGGAAGGTGGCGCCTGAACACACCTTCTGCGCGAGTGCGCCCGGAGCTTAAGGGCTTGGCTTCCAGGCTTCACCTTGGCGAATTCTGCAGTGCACAGGGGGATCTTCTGGGGATGTTTGAAAGAGGCACCCGGGAGAGCAACGAAGCAACCAGCGTCAACTGAAGCTGCTGACCTGCAAAGGCAATAGCCTCCATGAATTCACTTCTTTGGCGAGCAGTTGATACTGTGGATGGACAGAATCCTGCACCACGTTGGAACCATGGGAAGCCATTGTTTGTTGGTATTTATAGGGGAATCATCATTCCCGGTTTCTTGGGTGGTGCAGGATTTCCACAGTATCATTGGGAACTCGGGCAATGGTCGGTTTATCAAAGTGCTTCATTCATAGGTGCATGGCACAGTTCGCCGCCCACTTTTAGTGCGGGCACTCCATTTCCGGCATTCGGCTGTTGACATGTTTTGAGGGTTTGGCGGACAAGGTGCCCCTTTGTCGCGTGCAACTGTCTTTCTATGTCTTGATCAGACTTGTGTTGGTCTAAATCACACATGTGCGCCATGCAGATGGTCATCTACCGTTCACGAAAACCAGTCTAGCCACGGTGAGGATGCCGTCAGAGGGAACCACGCCCATTGCAAACATCAAGTGAGCTCCGGCTGAATCAAAATGACCTCAGCTGGATAAGACGACCTGTCAACCCTGTCGTTTCACCCCGGGGCTTTGTCCGATTTGACGCTCCCGCTGACAACGCGTGGCCCTGGGGACCTGAGGACAGCAAGCTGCTGACCTCATCGCGCGCATCGCGGTGGTCATGAAGCAGTGCGGTGAGGAGCAGATGATGGGGCCGGGCGCTCGAGCGCGCTTTTCGTAAGCCCGAAGTTGGAAGTCGGAAGTCGACGGCTGACTTGGTGATGTGTGAAAGAGTGGACCCCCCCTTTTTGGGATGATGACAGACAATTTCAAAGAAAACGCCGAGCATTTGGAGATCCTTCTTGATACATCCTCCTGAGGCATGTCCATGGGGCTTTTGCGAGAAACCGGAACAAGATGGGAAAACACCACCCTTGCATTGTTTTCTCAGCAAGGCATTCACTTCCCCCAGGTTTCCGACCGCAAAAAACCGGAAACAAAAGATTCGCCGAGCAAAAAAAGGCACTTGGGCCTCTTCCTCTACGAGTACCTCGGTGAGGAGTATCCCGAAGTCTTGGGCGATGGCCTCAGTTGGTCCGTCAGTGGCCATGCGGAAACCGGTGAGGTCACCCCCCGAAAGCGGGAGATGTGAGCGCCGAAAACCGAAGGTTGGAAAGTAAAAATGAAGTCGTTTTTTGTTTACCTCGGATTTGTGATAAGCTCACCCCAAGCCTGTTGAAGTTTCATGGGCCAACTGAACCTTGCGTTCTCGTTATCTCTTTGAGAGAAAGGTATGTAGCGTCACGCTTTAGGGTAGAAGCAGGAGTTGGCAGTGCGATAGCGACGAACACAATCGGGCCATTGCTGGGTGAGTGAAGGATAGTGAAGGCTGTCTTGTGGCAGGTTGCCTAAGTTACTTACTAAGTAGGCGTATGAGAGATGTTGGTGATTGTGGAGAGGTCCCTTTTCCGAAATCTCAGTATGGCACTGCCAGGCACAGCTCAAATGTCCTCTACATATTCGCGGTTTGGAGTTTGGAGTGACTTTTTCTAGCCTTTTCCCCTTGGTTTGAAGGGAAAAAAGAAAGAAAAAGCGCCGTTTTTCTGACACCCTCGGACCCATTCTCTCTGCTTCCCTTTTACTCTGAGGTTCGATCCTGGGAGCCTTGAAGGCCATTGTGAACGTCATCGGAATGACGAAGATGACACCCCCCATCAAGGCCCAGCCGGGCTGAGAGACAGATGGGGGTTGATCAAAAGGTCCGGAAAACACGTGGGATGACCGTTGGCACTCAAAAGATAACATGTCTCCCACTAAAACGGAAAGTCTTTTTGCCATGGACATGGGGGGGGCGGGCCGGGAATTTTGATCAACCCTTCTATGGCTCGCTATGGCCTCCAACCCTTTGCGATAGAAGGCCCATGGACCTCCGGTCAGGTAGGTGCCAAAAGACCGGTGTCTGCTCGGCAAGATGCCATGGCTGTGTGGCCTCGGGTATCTCGGCAAAGTTGCAGATGTTCTGGAATGGCAGAAGGTGAAAACGCGTTTTTTTTTTGCCCCCATTCTGGATCTTTTGAGGCAACGCAGCTTTGGAGTGAGTTGTTTCTGTCCGCAGGACCTGTTGCCGCGCTTGACACCCATCCTCAAGAACAGGCACGAGAAGGTGCAGGCCGGACTCTTGGGACTCGGCTTAGTTGGTTGCGACTAAGAACCGGTGCCCTAATAAATTTATGCATAGAGGGTATGGTTTTGAAAGATGCATTGCATATCCATCGGTCAAGCGGGTTGCAGCCCCTTTTTGGCAAGCTCGTAGCTTGCGAGGAGAACTGCATCGACCTGGTTGGCAGGTGCGCTGGGGATGTGGGCTGGTGCCCCATTCACCTGACGGCGATTTTCAGTCCTCGATTTCTCCGGCTTGGCAACTTTCTTTTTTTGTCCTCCACTTGTTTGATGCCGGTTTATGTTCTTACCTGCGTGGCAGTGCGAACCCGCTAGGTTGGTCGATATTTTGTTGTTCTCTAAACTCGGTGAATTAGAGGCACGTCTTGCAACGTACAACGTGCAAGTAAGCTAAAAGCAGTTTTTCGGGCAGGTTCTCCTGCATGGAGATGTACTCACTCAAATGTCACCCGCAGTATCTAAGGATGGATTCCACAATTTGATGTGATTTGATGAGCATTTATTGAAGGGGTTTTCTGAGCAGCTGAGCAGCTTGGAATTGAATGCCTGGTGGAATCCCTGGCCCTGTTCAATTCATGGAGGCTTCCCAAGTGCCCAGCAAAGGCCTCATGCCAGCCATATCTCTTGATATCTAGTAGCTGGCCCCCTGGCACCCGACTACTCGGCTTAACATGCCACCCACTCTCTGTGGTTTTGTTGGTTCAGTGCACTACAGGCACTGAACAAAGCTTGAGCAACAGATGGGGATTGGGTCAAAATGAGTCACCAGGATACGGACCCGCAGGTTTTCGCCCATATCTCCATCTTGGGGGGTTACCCAATTTTTGACCAGCCAACTGAATTTCATGTCCGAAGAGCAAGGCAAGCAAACATCCACTGTACGCTCAAACCCAGCCTTGAGGGTGGTTCACATTGACATGTCTGAAGAACATGCTGAGGTCAGCTCTGGGCCAGGGTTCGTTCCGGAAGGGTTCCAGTTCTGGCCGCCGGAAAGTTGGAAGCGCAGGCCCCAACTTGCCGGTCAGGGAATGAGACGTGGAGGGACCCATATAAACCATCCAACCCGTGGTTTCCATTTTTTTGCCGGAATCCCGGAAAGGTGCATTCCATGTCTCGTTCCATCTACCGATCGCAAGCAGGCAAGAGCCTCGGAATGGTGTCAGGATCGCGGACCGCGGAGCGGAGCTGGCGCCGCCCAGGGAGTGGAACCGAATTTGCTTCGACCTGCTGGAGCTTCTGAAGGTGCTCCACCGCCGGCTTGTTCGAGGGTTTGATATGGCAGTGGGTCAAAAATAGTACCCCACAATGGAACCCTGGTAAGTGGAAGCATGGACTAACACCTGCGGTCTCCTGGTGGTTGAATTTTGACCCCTAGCCATATGGTTTCATTTTGGGCCCTGGTGAGATTTTTCCAGCCGCACCCAGGTTGGCAAAGCAACTTGCAGCATTTGAATTTGAGTTCATTCCTGCCCACAGATGTAGGACAGGATGTCAAAATGAGACACTCGGTCACTAGTTTCCACTTGTCGGAGAGTAGGCCAATATTCCCGAGATGGAATTATTTGATAGCAATTTAGCAGCTGCAATTGTCATGCTGCTAACACAGAGCCCTGTAGGCTGGTTCTTGTCTCTGAGAGCCATATTTCCCGCTTATGTGTTTCAGTTTCCTTCTTGCTGAGTGGGTTTTGCAGCCGCTGCAGCGTGTCATGCGTCTTTGCTTTGACTCTTGCCATGTCTTCGTGCTTGAAAGAGGGGCATTTGTGATGGGATTGCAGACTTTGGCTGAAGTGGACAGCGCACAGATTTCGCGGTAGGTCATTTTCGCCAACTCGGGCCATGGAGCCGATTTCGCTGGCATTGTGTGCTGGTTTCCTGGGCATCCACCTGACGCTTCATGGCACACACCTGCCTTTGCCTTCGGCACCATCGAAGGAGCGCATGGAAGTGCAGGAAGCACTGGAGAATGTGCGGCGTGAACTTTGGGCGGTGTTTGCGGGCTTCTGCGTTCATGTGGAAGCTGCCGGCCTGATCTTCTTTGGGTACTTGATGTCCAGAGACCGGGAGACGGTCTGCGTGATCTGTTTCCTTGTCACGCTGGTGGATTACCCCTTCAAGTCGATGGTCTGTAAGGGGCTCACCATGTCTGCATCCCAGATCTCTGGAATGGCTTTGCTCATGAACATCTTGATCATCATCCCAATGGGGTTCGCAGCGCGGACCACATGTGATGAGTTGGGCTTTGACGGTTTTGTGATGGGGTGCCGCTTTGCTGTCGCCTTGCCAGCGGTGAACACTCGGCTGATTGCGCCGCCTCAAATTCTGGCCTCGGCCCTAGCCATCTCGCAGCGTTGTAACCCCTTTTTTGCTTTCAGAGAGGTATGTATTACAGCCGTGCTCATTGCTCTGTCCTGTTTTCTGGAGAGTTGCATCATGGCTCAGATTGAAGCTCAATTCGAGTCTGCAGCGGCTGAGTCTATGTTGTCTGGTTTCCGCAGCCTGTTGCGGGGCGTGTGTGACGGCGATGTCTTATTGGACAGCAAGATGGAAATTCAAGGCGAGCCTCAGTGCCTCAAGCACATGCTGATGATCAACAGCTCCTTGCATGGGAAATCCTTCGATCAGTTCCTCAATGAAGATGAGAAGCAGCGCTTTCACAAGCTGATCACATCTTCAGGCAAGGAAAACACCGAGTCAAGCATCCCTCCCTGCGTGCGAGCTTCCTTGCGCGGGGCCAATGATGTCAAGGTACGTGTTGATATGTTTCACGTCCAAGTCCCCCAGTACTGGGGGGCTCGCGACATGTATCACCTGGTTGCCTTGCGGGAAGACTCGGAGGCACAAGTGCCGGACGCAATTCCCACGGAGTTGCCCGACTTTTCCAAGAAGAAGGGACCTTTGTCCAGGTCGCAACGCTCGCTTCAGTCGCAATCCTCGGAGGGCAGCTGTCACGGGCTGCCGGAGCTGCAGGAGATGAGCCTGTTGCTAGACTCCTCGGTGGCGGTGTGGGACATTCTGCAGGTGCACCTGCGCTTCCGGAGATGTCCGGGCATCGCCTCCGAGATGCCCTGCATGAGGGCCTTGCTGAGGTCCGCGGAGTGGGAGAAGCTCAACGGCCGGCTCAAGGCATCTCAGCTCAATTGGTTCTAGCTGTGGCTCTTTGCTGGTTAGGCTTATATCACTTTAAAGGCCCAAAGACTTCAAGCGTTTTCGGAATAGACCTCACCTCAATTGGTGTCTTCTAGCTGTGGCTCTTGAAAGGCCCAGAGAATTCAAGCGTTTTCGGGTCAGCTCAGCTATGTCAGGAATACTCCGAGTCGACGACAGAGAAGCCGCAGCCTGCGGCGCTTGGCAAGTGGAACTTGAAATTGCCAGGCAAGAGGCACTTAGCAGGTGCAGTGACAATTTCCTTGGCCTCCTCCCCTGGCACTCCTGTCAAACTTTGGGCGCATGTGACGGAATTAATGCCAAGGCGGCCATCTTGAGCCTTGCACAATTTTTGTGCGCGAACGCGTAGCGTCCAACCAAGCTTGGCCAACTGCGAAGCGTTCCTGCGAATTGCAGAGCGCAATTTTCTAGCAGTGCAGCGCTGCTGCCAAGTGGCCCACAGTTAGAAAATAATATGCATATTTGGTTCCCCCCCCTCCCGAAAACCTACCCGCATTATTCAGTGTTTTGAGATAGACTTCCCAGAAATCTGCCTTCAGAATCTTGAATCTTGAGAGGCGTGACTCAAAGCCACGTTGAGGTAAACGGGATTCAAGATTCTTTTCCCAGCATCTTGAATCTTGAATCTTATCAACTTGCAGTAAGCGATTGGCAGCTCCAGTTCAAAAACACCGCTTTTCAGTACAAGAGTAGCACGCAATTTACACTGGCAGCTTTAACGCACAGCTGCGTGATCGTGATTTTACGCTGATCATGTTACAGGGAGAAGAAAACAAGCTAACCTTCAATTTGGGGAGATTAAACATCCCCATCTAACTTGCTATTTGAAATTGAAATATGTTGCTTATCTAGTCTGATTTTCTGGAATAGTCAATACCATTTGTTGAACATTAGATATGAGAAATAATACCCAATTATTATGCTGTTTCAAGTTCAAACCGATTTCAGCTTCGAGCAAAGGCATTTCCTCATGCATTCAAAGAACATTACTTGACATTGCAAGTTGAAATTAAGACCATCTACAATTTCAAAAGGGTAATTGTCCTTATCCAAGTCCATGTCCAGGTATTTTACAAAAAAATCTAAGTAAGCACAAATGAGCCAAGCAAATCGCGGGAAAGCGTTTCAATCATCATGGATCTGTTCCTTGGCAACCTGCCGTAAAATGCGGCATTTGTAGCATGTGTCAGATCATCGTTCCTCCCCAAAAGAAAGGTCAAGCTGCGCAATGCATGTCATGATTTGCCTCACTATTGAGGGTCAAGCTGGGCAGCTACTAGATCGAACATGACGAATGCACAAAGTTGCTGGAAGCACTTAAGGTTTTCTTGGGCTGAATCCAAGAGCACAGAACAAATAGTGGGAATCTTGATTTCAAGCCGCCAAAAGAAAGTCGAAGAAAGTCGCCGTGCGCAAGATGTCCGAGGCTCTGAGCTGCAATGGAAATGCTGCGCAAAGTTTCCACTAGACCTCCCCCCCCTCCCCCCCCAAAAAAAACAACAACGAGAAAACAACAACTGTTCAGCCATGGTGGGGGTAGGATTGGTTCTGTGGTTTTATGGTTTGTGTTTTTAGTTTATTCTTTATTATTTTCGGTGTTTTCCGTTGTTTTGCCGAGAACCTCCCCCTGATTCTTGCAAAGACCGACTTATTCCTTGCAGGGTAGAAAGGCGGGAATATAGAGCATTCACAGACATGGAGATGGATCTTTGGGTGGTGAGCATATATTTCTGTCTATCATACCTGCAAGCACGTTATATATTTCTCATTGATCACTCCATGCCTTCTGCCCGCAGGCGCACAAGAAGGCCATTCGAAGAGCTGCCGTGGGTGCGCCTAGCCGCGGCTGAGCCTGTCACATCAGGTTCTGAGGTCAGTGGCTTGATAACCAAAGCACAGAGGCCAGCAGCTTGCTGGCGAGTGTTCCAGGATCGTGGTCTGAAGCGTTTGCGCCTTTTGAAGGGTTGTTCTTCCTGTAAGGTAACTTGCGCCATGGCTGCAATCACTTCATGGAAGCACATGCTAAGATGTTGGATCTCTGCAACTCCGCTGTCAGCATAGGCATACTGGATTCCCATCATCAACCAGCCGCTTCTGCACAACACGAGGGGATGTGTTTCCGTTATTTTTTCCTACTCTCAGAATTTTGAAGTCAACTGGGCAACACAAGATGCTGGGTCCAGACACTTCGTTCATGTCGTCCAGTCGGAGAGACAGCATGTAAGGTCACCATTGAACAATTGCAAATGGGGTCTTTGCTCCATCGGGGTGTTGTGCAAGCAAGCAGGACAACTTAAACCACAAACGACAAAAAACAACAGCATGCTATATAACCAAATAAAACAACACATGACACATACCGCGAAACAACACACATCACAACAAGAAACAACAACAGACTAGCACAACTTGGCATAGGCACGCACGCGCTGCACCCTGATGATCCAATCCAACTGCAAAACATGACAAACTGGCGACCCAGCCTTTCTGGGACCTCCCTAGGCGATTTGTTTTCTCAAGTTCCACTGAAGCTACTTATCTCCTGCGAGGGCGGTGGTAAACTCTATCCAACATAGGTAGGGAGGTTGCAGTGGCATGCGGCAGCTCTATGTTTATTTGCCCAGTGTCCAAGTTTGCACCATTTCCCCAGTCTCTTTGGGCTGCTTGCTCTGAAAGACTTCAAGCCTATTTGGGAAGTGTCTAACAAGAGCTGGTCCGCTACTGGTAACACTGTGAATATTTGCCCTTGACATTTGGGCTGATCCATTTCATTTGCGAGGACGAGTTCTGCTCTTGACCAACACAGATGAGTGTGTCAATGGCAGCCGCCATGTGAGAGCATTTAGTGTTCTTCGGGCACTCTTCGGGCTGAGGATTGTATGACGCCAATCCAAGGAGGGTTGGGAGGCTCTAGGCTGGCAAGCTCGCATGGAGGGGGCAAAGAGTATCTTTTGAGAAACAGCTTGGCCAGCCCCATTTTGAGGCTTCCCATGTTTCGGTGCCGTTGCCTCCCCTTCGACTTGAGCTGTTGCATGTCAATTTTTGAGGGCTCTGAGATGATTGGGTTGGTATGAGAAAAGTCACTCCGGGAGTTTCCGAGCTTGAGGTCAACACCTTCGGTTACATCGCCAAGGCCATCGGGCCTCATGATGCGCGGCACCCGACAAAGTGAGGAGGTCGAATGGAGTCGACATTGGGCAATATCAACTGGGGATTAGTAAAGGGCCAGATCAACAAAGCGGGCACCTAGAACAGTATCTTGAGGTCCAGTTCAATTGTTTAGTACTGCTGGAGCTTCCTTTTGAAACTTGGATTTGAGTTTCCATTTGATTTTGTATTGGTGGACTTGAGTTTCCATTTGACGTATTGCTGGAGCTTCCTTTTGAGATTTTTTGAGGCATCAAGACTTTATTCTACAGGCCCCTGAAAGAAAGTCAGATTGGGGGCCCGAAGTACTGCCCTCTTTGTGGGTTTGATTGTGGGCATGGCATAGGGAGCACGTCCAAATCTAGCATCAGAGCCTGAAGCTTCGCCAGCATCACCTGGGTTCAACTAGCTAAGAGGCAATGGGCAACAAGACTCTAGTGTAGGGACCCTTGAAATAAAGTATTGGGCTCATGTTTGCTTTCTTTGGGGGGGTGAAGTACTACCCCCTTTGTGGGTTTGATTGTGGGCATCTTGTTGTAACATTAAGAAAACTTGTTTTTGGGGAAGCTGACCAGTTTGAGGTTTTGGGGACAGGCTCAAATCATGTTTTGATATACATTATATGTGTTTAGTTGTTCAAGCATGTTTGTTGTGTTGCCCGGGTGGGTTCTTGTCTTTATTCCAGGTGCTTTTATTTTGCAACAGCCCAGGTGTCCGCTTCTTTTGGATAGCTATCAAATTGAAGTCACCCAACAATCAGTTGAGGGAGTTTTGTTGGGCCGTCTCCGGACTTTCATTCGGCGTTTTTATTTGCGACTCACTCAGCGGAGTGTCATTTGGGATGCGTGGGGCCGAGTGCTGGTTTCGTTTCTCATGTGCCATGGGGTCGCTTTTGAGTAGCGAAACTCGCCCACTGGGGTTCCCTTTGGAATCGACCATCTTTCTAGGGGTAGCTTCCATTTCCATTCTTTCCAGCGATCCGGATCTTTCTAGAGAACCACCAAAAACCCTGGGGAAACAGCGATCGGTTTTTGAAAAGAACGATGGCTGAAAAGAATGGAAAAGGAATCAACCCCTAGAATTAAGAAAAGGCAGCCGGTTTTCCCGTGGCCGCTGGGGGTCTGAGGGGAAAGGGACAAGATCTTGCGGGCCACAGGCCAAACAAGCGGCCTGTCTCGAAATTGATGGGTTCCCTTTCGTTTCCCTTTCCAGGACTTGGAAAAGGGGTACCAAAAAAAAACACCGGACCCACGTTTGAGGTATATTTTCCTGGAGGTAGCACCTTGCGATTCGGATGTGCGGGAAAAAAACCGGCCGGACATGCAAGGGCTCCCTTCAGACGTTTTTTCTCGCACATCCCTCGGTAGGACTTCCAGGTCTGCTTGTTTTTGCGGGGAAGGTGATGAATTTCCCTTCCCAGTCACTGGGCTGGCCCCACTCCCTGGCAAACGGGATGTCTGTTTGCTTCGAGGGGAAAGGTGCGTCATGTTTTTGCTTTTTATTGAAACAAACACAAATTGCATCATTTTTTTGCTTTAAAAAAAGAAACGAACAACTCCGCCAAACCAGGGAGCACAAGTGGAATCCACTGCCGAATGCGCGCCTTCGCTCCTTCCGCGCTGAGGTGCTCAGCACCTTGCTGAACAACTTGAAGGTGCAGGAGCGTCAGCTCCGTATCTGCACCACGGTGCGCCGAGCGCCGAAGCCAATCGGTCGGGGAGGGAGGGAGGGGTTTGGACACCGAGGGATTGGCGGATGGGCTCGTTCCAGGCTGATTTTGCAGTCAGGCAGACTGCGGCTGAAGCTTTAAGTATTGCAAGACTCTAAGTATTGCAAGTAGGGCACCAAGAGTTTCCAAAAGTGTCCTGTATTCATTGTTTTACCTGCAAGATTGAGCAAATTATGGCTTGGTCGTTTGAGCAGGCAGTTCGTGTCTCTTGTGCTTGCCTCATGCGACCAAGATATGATTATGCGAGCCTGCTGCTAGCCATTCAGAGCTGGTGGGTAGTGAACCTTCCTGGTGAATCAACTGGGTCCGCATAAATCTGGTCACTAAAAGGGACACCTCCAATCCCCTCTTTTTAGCAATGGTCATGAGGCTTTTGCAAGAGCCCTTGTCCACTTCCATTTTTGTTGCAAAAGGGTTGTCACCAAGGGACACCCCCAATTCTAGGGCTACCTTCCCCATTCTTTCCAGGCATCCTTCTTTCTACAAAACCACCCAGCACCTTGGGGAAACAGCGATCGGTTTTTGAAAAGAACGATGGTTGAAAAGAATGGAAAAGGAATCAACCACTAGACCAACACATCAGCCACTTCTTGCTTCAGTTTGCCATCGTTTGCAGGTGGCCATCGCCATCACTGCCGAGACGTGTGGCCCGTTCACCGTGCTGCGCCGGCCTAAGCGACCGAAGAACAGCGGAATCCAATGCTGGTTGCGTTGGTCCAGTGACACGGGCGGAAGGGTTTCGTCTGAGGCCGGCGCTGATGAACGAGTACAGAGTGCCAGAACTGAACGTTCAGAAGCTCGGCAGCTTTTGGAGCAAGGTGGACTGGTGCAAATGACTTTGAGGTTGCGTGCATCGGCCAACAAATTTCGGGTAGCTTCCAAATCCCTGTCGGTTTTGGCAACGGAGCTTGCACCTGGGACTACAAGCGTGTAGCTTGGGATCTACAAACGCTGTCAACAGCTCCATAATAACACGAGAGTCACGGGTCCGACATCATTGATGCTTTGGTTGGTTTCGAAGCATGGTCAGATGCGGCCCGAGCCTATCAGAAGCTACAGGGATTCTACATGTATTTCCCAATCTGACGCTCAGAAACAGATACTTGGACAAATGGGAACAGCTTTCCATAACTGGGTTAGGGTATGCAGTGCAAGCTCGTTGACCTCCGCAGCTGGCTCGAAATTCGGAAGATCCTTTTCGTCTCCCAAGAAGTCGCAGAAGACTTCATGGACTCTCCACACTCCGAGTACAGTAAGATGGTCTTGGCGTTGAGCTTGGAGCTCCCCAACGCGGCCCTACTGGCCAAATTGAGGCAGAAGTGCCTCGGCCATTTTGTTTCAGCCTTTCTTTTCTGAAATGGATGCGGCCGAAACGCCTGAGGGACGGGGTCCATATGGATTGGGCTCTTCTGTGTGTGTGTGCGCACCCGCAAGTCCAACGGGTTCGGTTGTCATGGAGTCGGGCGAAACCATGCGGATCACTGATCAAAAGTACCTCGAGCTTGTCGACGGCACGCCTGATGAGGAAGCCTCTCGAGCAAAACTGTCTCAACATGAACGCGCCGAAACTCCGCTTTTGCGATTTTGGGATTCCGTGTTGGTTTCGATGCCTCCACATTCATGTAGACTCACGCGAGTGCGTATCGGCCAGGCCCGTGATCCCCATAAATGGGCTTACCAAGACCAGCAAAAAAGGTTAGCTGCCCTGTGACCGTTGTCTTTGAGCCCTTTTCGAAGGCTGAGACTCCGACCGTTGACTTGCAGCTTTGATTTGCGCCTTGAACTTGCACCTTTCTGACTTGTACTTCTGACTTTACCAACCCTGAGATCGCGACCGATGACCTTGAGGCATCCTCACGAATTTACCACCTTTTTGACCAGCCTCCTTTCTGACCACCACCTCACTGTCACTGGCCCTTGACCAACCCTGCGTATCAGCTGGTTCAAAGCCCTGCCACCTGCGCCTCCACACTTCGCGGCGTCGGCATCGCCGCCCCTGTCACCGAGATCTCAGCTGGCTGACATCCGACACGGCAACCGGAGCTATCGTCTGAGCAGATCTCCCAGTCCAGCCCACAGCAAGCTCCAAGCCCGGAAAGCGGAACGCGCGGCCGGTCAGCCGGTGTATCTTGAGATGAGGCAGGAACGGTCCCAAGGAGTCCTTGGACAAACTCACGCACAGCCACAGGGGAGCGCTGCTTCTGCAGCTCGTCACGGCGCAACCTGAGGTCATACTGGCTTGTAAGACAGCTTCGCAGCGGCAAGTGCTCGAATCTTGACTCTGCAGGTTACGAGTCTTTTTTTTCTTAATAGTGTGTTTGTTTTTCTCAATTGTGTCGGTCATGCCCGCAGGCATGCCTAGATGCTGCTCCAGGCTTCCAAATAACATTACATCATTCACGTAAATCCCGCAAGCGCAGATTTCGGCCATATTTTCAACCATATTTTGTCCTAAGTCCGCTTGTCCGAGCACTTCGGACGACAATGACTCGACTTTCTAAGGTGGCCGTAGATGCTGCCTTGCTTCCACCACCCACAACACGTAGGCAGAAAGTAAACAGTGTTAAACATGAGGGTCTGATTCAAGAACACGTTACAAGCTGTTGCCATATTATATAGGGGTTCCCAGCATATTAAAACTAGACTGACTTAAGTTTCACGAAACAGCTCCTTCACGCCTTGCCTTTTGCCCCCGCGAATGCGAGGGCAGAGCAGTCCTACTTTACCGTACATTCGCTTTTTTTGCCGGGTCCAAATCCTTCGGTGGACAGTCGCTGCCAGTTGCAGATGTGCTGCCCACCAAAATTGCGACTGACTCGTGGCCGCGGAGCACCGATTGCCCAAGCGTCGGGAATGGCAAGAACAGCGGTACTCGTCGAGGGTGGCAAAACGTGCAGCGAAGGACCATTCCGGCGGCTCTGGATCTGCCACGTGCTATGGTTGCGGCGGTCGCTGAGGATTCTTCAGCCTCCGACTCCGACAGCGACGCCGTCCACCACCGTGTGCAGCTCCCTACCTTGGCTACGATGACGCTGGGCCCGTTCTTCCTCCTCGCCCCATGCCAACTTGCCACGTGCTAACCGCTGGAACCTGGCAGGTCCCGAGATCATAAAGAACTTGTCCCATCCTTAAGGCAACGGATGCGCTTCGGGTGTGTGTGCGTGTGTGTGTGTGTGCGCGTGTGTGTGCGCCCCTTGTCCAAAGGGCTTGGTCGTCATGGAGTTGGGATCGCTGATTCAATAGTACCTCGAGATTGGCGATGGCACCCCTGATGAGGAAGCTTCTCTCGAGCAAAATTGTCTCAACATAAGCGTGCCAAAACTCCTCTTTTGCGATTTTGGGATTCCATGTCGGTTTTGGTTTTTGCTTCAAGAGGCCTCCGCATTCACGCAGGCTCATGCGAGTGTGTGTGTGTGTTGTGGCGGGTTCCAGATCAACCCTGAAGCATTGCCGTGTCTTTTGCGACAGTGGGCGTGGCAGTCTCCTCGTACCCACGCCAACGAGGCTATGTGTCCCCGATACAAATGTTTCTGAAGGTCCCCCTTGTTTTTGGCCGTCATGTGCGCTTCATGTTGGAATTGCTATTGTCTTCGAACCTAGAGAGAAGCCATTTGGATTGGATTCGACATGCGCTTGACTTGACTTCACTCGACGTGATGTCCATTGGAGTTTGTTTGGGCTGCCCCCTTGGGAGTTGAAAGTTCGCAGGTTTCAGGTGGGGAAACGATGTCCTTTCATCATTGCACCTCATGTCAAAAGTCCTGCCTGAGTGAGCGTCCGCGACTTCGGCTGGTTTTTTTCTCATTTTTTTCTGGAAAGCAGAGGGAAATCAAACCCTTTGCAGGAGTCCCACTGGATGGCGCTTTAGGGTTAAGGGTGTTTTTCTCTGGGTACTGGCGAGCCGGGGTAAAACGCTCACCAGGAGGTCCCTTTGAGGCCCGTTTTTGGGTGGTGCTTACAGAGAGCCAGCAAGAAGCAAACGCTGTTTTAAGGGTCCTGTTTTAAGCAACTGAGATGAACCAGAGGCCTGCTGCTTTGCGACTTAGGCGCTTTGCCCAAGTTCATCGTGAGGGACAATATGCTCACCGAAACCAGGAAGCTGTGGCGCGTGAGCAGGGCCGGAAGCAGGAAGACCAGGCCGAATCTTGAAGTTTGTCTCCCCAAGCTTCCTCAGTGAACGCAGGTTCGCCGAGGTCTGGCGGGATATAGACTGTATCATCTATTCAGGATGTAGGAGTGCGGTCAGAGTGGCAATGACATGGTACGAAACCTTTCTTTGCAACTCATGATTTATCATCATCACTCCTTACCGAACCACTTCGAGTGGTCGCCGAATGCCGGCGCATGGTTACGCCTTTGTAAAGTGCATGTTTCAGAGTGGTGATCCGGCTGAAATGCTACGCAGCTGCGTGGCGGGCGTTACATTGTCTATTTCCTACAATGGTTTTGTTGGCTCGCTGGATTGCCAAGCTATCGAAACGACCACTTCCAGGTGGAGCATATGATTTCAAGAAATTATTTCGCTTGGTAGGCGCGTTCGAGCACAGGAAGCCGGCCATAGCAAGTTTAGCACCTTCCGCTGAGATCGGCTCCCTTGCTGAGTGAACTGGCATGTTTTACTGCCAGCCACTCCAGTTTCACCTAGGGTGGCGTGGCCAAGTCCCGAAGGCAGCGTTCGCTGCATCCCAAGGTGCCTTGTCCCAACGGCCCAACTGATGCCTCGCTATGGAACTTCCAATTGTTTGCCAGAGAATTTGGAAATCACCAGGCCATCAGAGAGGTGGTTCCGACAAGCCCGCCTTGCTTCTAGGCAAAACACATTTTGCCCCATTTACGAGTCAACCGCGGAGCAGACCGTCAGCTCAGCTATGGTTGAGGGCCGTCACACAACACAGTTTCCACTCGTGAGCAACACTGTCTTGTTTAAAGTCAATTTTAATCTCACAGTTTGCGGGGTCCTACCAAATGAGGACTTGTTCGAGCATTCGAGACGAGACGTGTGAAACTTCTGAGTGCGATCTTGGTGCTTGCGCGCCTCGTTGAGAAACAGAACCACAAAGTCCCGGGAAAGGGGGGGAGGGGTTGAATGGCTCTCTGAGAGGACCCTGCAAGGTCTGACAACCCGGACAGATGATTGCTCGCGGGGAGTACCTGAGTACCTCGCCATGTTTCAATTTCCAGGTAGGTCACTCGCTCAATGCACAGATCGGAAAGACTCTCTAAAAAGGCGGTCACTTTTGGCGCCAGCTGGCCGGGCCCGAGGGGCACCTCCGAACTTCCAATGCGCGGGGAGCGCTTCTGTTTTCCGGTTAGGTGGAACATGAATGTGGGTCAAGACCGTGGTGCCTTTTTGGGGATGGTTACTCCACTGTTGTCTTTCTAGAAGGCTTTCTGGGTGTTCACCGGGGTACCGGGGTTTTGACCCATAGCCGAATCATCATAGCGGCAGAACCATCTTCTCTTGGTTGAGAACAGATCAAGTCCACCACCAACACGTCGAAATCACCCCAACCAGCATACCACCGCTATATTGTCAACTCTTTTAGTATTGCTCTTATTGAATTCATATTCAGGCAACTGTGAGGCCTGAGCAATGAGTGGAGCCTTGCAAAGTCTTTTCCGATGTGGCATTTCTTGTTGAATTGTACCCACTTGACCATTCACATGCAACCAGTTGCTTTTTGTCTGTCTCCAGCATATCCCTTGTGGGTTTTGGGAATCTTCCATCTTTGGGGGGGGACGGGGGGGGTTGCAGACTGCGAAAAAGTCACGTACCTTTTTAATTTTCAGTCAGGCAACGAGTTGGAGCGGCCAACAAGTTCAATCGGACCTGACCTTTTTGCCTGTGTGTTTGATTGCCTTTGTGGGACAATGGGGATGCTGTTCTTCCGTTCTTGATTTACTTGCTTTTGGGTGCGCTATTTCCTGTTTCGGTCCGAGGAAGCAAGCAGGCAGAGGCAGAGGCAGAGGCAGAGGCAGATGCAGGCAGGCGAGCAAGCTTTGAACCTTTGGTTTGTGTGACCCCAGCCGCTTGCAGCAACCCAATCGAACCCTTAAAACCTCCCAAAATCCACCAGTCATTGACCCTAACATCTTCAACCCAACCAAGTACAGCCCAAAGCCCTGCCCAAAGCCCTGCCCAAAGCCCTGCCCTTAGCCCAAAACCAACTGTCGCCCCTCACCAGCCTCAGCCAGCCTTTCAGAAACACGCCTCTAACCCACCCTAAACCCGCGCCCCGCCCAATCAATTTTAGCTATTCTGGGGACAGTTATGCCATTGCGGCAGCCAGCGAGCGCATTAGTTCGTGTCCCCAAATAGCGTGACCGAACCCAAGCACAAAGAGAAAATCTTTGGGTACAGCCATCGAAACTGGGGGCAAGGAGAAGGGTCATTCATGTGGGTGACAGGATCCAGACAAAACTGTAAACTTGGAGATCCAGACAGATGGGGGAACACGAAGCATTCAGATATATTAAGCACCACAAAGAAAGAGCGCAGGCTACAAGTTCAACAAGGAACATGTCACTAAGAAATGCCACGACAGATCCAAACAGGGTGGCCGCACAGCAAGCGGAAAACGCACACGGAAAACGCCTCCCAGAAAGAAGATTGTTGCAAACAGGTGTGGAAACAACCATTAGAAAACAGCCCAACACCAACAGACCTGTTTCGGACATGCACCCTCGAACAGTTGCTAATGCCGTTCTTGGCTACCAACATGACGTAAAGCGTGCAGACATGAAACCTCAAGAATCAGCCATGTACTTGTTGAGCCGATGGGCGTAGGTCAAAGTGAACAAGAACAACTGTTTGCCCTTGGCGGCGTGCTGCTGTGCCAGCCTTTTTTGGGGCATCCCTAGGTTTTTACGGTTTGTCAAGTTTGGAGCAAACCTCAAGCTGTCAACCCTTGGTTTCCTAGGGAGACCGCAGTCAAGCCTCAGGAACGGAGTGCTCAAGAGCCTGAGCTTCATGTTTGAGTACATCGGGGAGATGTCCAAGGACGGGAGATCTCCCCAAAAGCGTTTGCATGGCTTGCCGGAAGGGGTTTCTGAAAATGTGTGATTGGACACGGTTTTGGCTGGCAAGGGCTGGATTTACATCCACGGCCGGGTTTGCGGAAAGACGAAACAGCCCATGCCTGAGCAACCGCTGCTTTGGCTCCGGGTGAAAGATATCCTTGCTGCGTCAGACTATAGGTCTGTGAGGAATGGCCGCCAACCCTTTACCCACGGCACGTATCACCAGGGAAAGAATTTGAGAGTGTTGTTTGGGCGTTATCCCCGTCGGCTTTTTAGGTTCAAGGGTACGGTTTAGGGCGTTCATACGGTCAATGTGGTGCGGTGTCGGGTGTTACATCCCAACAATCAATAATTGATTTAGACCTAGGACTTGACCATTCACCACCTTCCACTGTGAGTTGATGGCTCCAAAGTGAAGCCAAGTCAGTTGTTTGGAGTCGAGCTGTTGGTGATTTGGTTTCACTTAGTTCATTACACAAGTGGGTATGCGTCAAAATAGGGCGACCCTTCCAAATGGCAGTGGTTTTCGCGTTGGTTTCCCTTTAAACCTCAGCTGAGCGCAGGACTACATCTATGCAGTGACACCCATCCTGGAAGATGCACTCATGGACAGAGATCTGGTTCACAGGTTGGAAGCTAAGACCCAAGCGGGGATTGGCATTGGGGAGATCCTTTCTCCCCACCATTTTGCACACGCATGGCATGGCATTCAAATGCATCTGGGATGCCAGCCATATTTCAAGACACGCAGTTCTCCTGCATGTGATACGATGTGGTAGCTTTTGCGAGAAAACTATGAGGAAGCCAACTGATTGCAAGAGTTTCTAGATGATGATTGCTGTTGTCCGATCATGCTTGGACTCTTGCTCTGAGTGTGCAAAGCGTTGAATGAAAGATGTTCTTCCAGCTGACCTCCAGAAATTCCTTTGTCCTCATAGGTGCTTGCGATTGCTGAAGGTGGTCTCCCGTCCAGAGCTGCCACCGCGCCAATCGCAAGATTCTCTTGTTCAACCCAAGTCGCAGTTGCAGCGATGTCCAACAGACTGGGGACTTCGGGGTTCAGCATGTCTTTGGAGGCAATGCCAATGCCGAGCAGGTTTGAGTAGGGGACACGGGGGCTGGGGGCTAAAGGACAGCACCAGATGGTAGGACGTGGGAGCACCCCAGCGTGCGCGCGCTGGCACCAAGACTTGAAAGCGGGCAGAAGCGCGCTGGTTTTGCAGACACTCTGAATTGAAGTTGTGGCAAGCCAGGCTTTCGTGAAGGTTTTTTAATTTTGGAAAAAGCTCTCCAAGCGGCGAAATGGTCCGGGGTGACCATGTCCCACTTGGCATGTCCGGTCCATTCCAGCGCAGGCACTGCCATGGGAAAGAGTGTCCTTGTAGGACAATCGGACAGGGACTGAAGTTTGCGAGCTTGTCTCCAATTGATCCCAGGAAGGATCGAATCGCGTTCCATGCTTTCCTGAATGGATCCTTGCCACAAGCCAGAAGCTGCCAGGTGCGAATCTCCGGGTCCAAGTGACTGGGAGCCCCTCTGAATTTGAGGGGATTAGAGCCGCAGCGAGCGAGGCAGACGGCTGCATGGACCTGCAAGCACTTGGCGCTTGGTGTACATGGCCTCGGCTGCGAGGCCGGAACTTTTCACTCCACAAGAGTTGATGACGGTCTCCCGTCACTGCGAATCGGATTTAATGACCTGGTGGATTCACTGACTCCGGGAATCGTCTAAACTTCAATTAGGAATTCAGTTTTCGTTTCATCCAGTGGTTCTGCAGCTTTCCCTTTCCCCTCCTTTCCCCTCCTTCCCCCTCCTTTCCCCTCCTTTCCCCTCCTTTCCCCTCCTTTCCCCTCCTTTCCCCTCCTTTCCCCTCCTTTCCCCTCCTTTCCCCTCCTTTCCCCTCCTTTCCCCTCCTTTCCCCTCCTGGGTTGACCGGTGAATGCTTCCGTGCACTCACAAATGTAGAGAACATCCCAAGCCGATTGGCACCATTTTGCACGCCAGCCATGTTTGAGCTGAAGCTTGTTTGCCTACTATGTGGTCAGCGTACGACTGTATCGTGTTTGGCATTGGGAGTAGCATAGGACACGGTGATCGCTCCCAACAAATATGGTTCTACCTGCAATTGGTCTCTTGTACAAGCCATGTCAAACAGCACTTCTCTTGTGTTTGATAACAGGACGGTGGCCGCTCATCCTTTTCTTGACTGGAACTAGATCCGGTTTCTGGCCCTACTGCACATCCAGTATGCTGCATGCGCCGCTGTCTCTTTCTTGGGTGTCTGCCTTGCAGCGTGCTATTTGTTTGGCTTCTATAGCATCCCCAAGCAAAAACGGACCCCAAAGAGCCAATAGAGTCTTCACCTGGTTGTGGGATGTTGTGGGAAATAAGGTTTCGGCCATTTTTCTGTGATACCAAGGGAATCTCCTTCAAAGTGGCAACGTCTGGACAAGCTCCTGCACCAGCTACATCCATCAATCCCAACCAGTCCGCGGATCGGAATTTGATCCACAGATTGCCTGGAGGCTTGGCCTTTCTTTTTCCCCCGATCCGATTGCAGGACGCCCTGCAGCACCTCATGAACTACGTGTGGCCCAATTGCTTTGAGAACTCCCCGCACTTGATCATGGCCCCAGCCTAAGACTTTCAGAGCCTATCCGTGAGGATCGGAGCCCTTTGGTTGGTGCCTCCTTAGGCACTCCTCAGGAGTCCTTTGTGGCCTTTGATGGGGATTTGTCGCTTCCGACATGCCCGCCGTTGGTCTCTTTTTGTCTTTCTCCCTCTCTCCCTTTGTGTTTCTGTTGAAGGTTGCCCTGTTTTGACACATACCCAAAAGGGGCATATCATGTATGAATTCTCAGATGTATACTAAGGGCCCATGGTTGGTCAACAAACATGGCACAGCGAGTCATGCGGTGTTTGAGCCTCTTGTGTTGTTTGGATATCCTTGCAGACGAGTGAATTTGGAAACCCATTGTTGGGCTAAGCAGTGGATATCAAGTGCCTTGGCACAGGGTGCCAGAGACATCATATATCCCTTCCAAAGTCGGTGATCTGTGCAACTCCCGTCAATGCCGGTATGCTCGTTCAGTGCACCCCGACAGCTTGGCATCATGAACCAGTTGGTTGCTTCCGTAGTGGATTTGCGCCAGACGCAGAAGCTGGCGGATGATGATGTGGGTTCAACTTGCATACTTTACCAACAGACGGGTCCCCAAAAACGTCGATTTTATCAACTTCAGAGGTCTAATGTAGATGTCCTCTCAAACTTGCTGGTGCTCAGTAAGGAATGTGGGAATGAACCCAGGGGTCCCCTTAAGGGAAGCCACCAGTTGGATGGTGTATAGGAGCACCAGCAAGTCAAAAGCTGCCTCCGCCGCGCACGGAACGTCCACTGAACTGACCGCCTTCCGAGGCGGTATTCGACGCCATCGATGGGTTCCGGGTGTCCTTGGGCCCCACGAAGGTGCTGCAGTACCTGCTGCAAGGCGAGAGGTCAAAGGGGCCGGGGACTTTCAGGTCTTGTTTTCTTCTTTTTTGTGGTGTCTCCTTCTTCTTTTTTTTTGAAACAGAAAACTACCCTTTTACGGTTGGTTTAAATGGAAACCAAAAGGATGACCGCCATGGGGTATGTGTTTGCCAAGTGAGCAAGTTCCATGTTTTTTATGCTTACTGGTTTTTCTGTTGATTAGCTTGGAGAGGACATAGGGGGAGCACGTAATTTTCCCACAAAAACCAGGGGCCACAAAATTGTTCCCCTGTCCTCTTGGGCAAACAAATTCTATTTTCGTCTGGGGGTGCATTCGGTCTGATAGAACCACCCGAATGCAAGTGTTTATTGGGAATGCTATCCATTTTCTCAAACGAGTCCCTTGCTTGAAACCCTTGCAATGCTTGCACCCTAAAGCAGTCATGAATATGGGTGCGTGTGTTTTTGAAGGTACCCGGCTTGGGGTAGATTTAAAGGGACGCCAAAAGGAACAACCGGATTTTGGGTCCCCTTTGGACAAAAGAAGGCCCAGCGGCCTGTGGCTCTGTTCTCGGTAGCCACCCGGATGAAAGCCTCGTGGCCCCCCCGATGGTCGGGAGGCCAAAGATTCCTCAGATCCTGTGGGTTTTTGTGGGAGCCTGAAATAAGTGCTCCTTTTGGAACGGCGGGGGGCGAGCCTGTGCCAAGAGGAACACATGAACATGGTTTATACCAACAGCGCGGAAATCGGCAGAGAAGCTGATTGAGGGACAACTCTGTGACACAAGAAAGGCGAAGATTCGTGGGGGCCATGGGTCTCCCACAGGGACCGAAAGTGACACCGGTCAGGCCTGTGGCACCCCGCGCGCCGTGTGCGCGCTGGAGCCTCAGACATGGAGCGGGGAAAGCCTCGCAGTCGAAGGAATGGGAGCCCACTACGCGGCACCTCCCATAAAAGTGTCCCACCCAAAAGAGGGTTACAAATGAAACGGCAGTGCGGGTTTCTTGCCAGGTCGACGGCTTTGGGCAGGATCAATAGAAGTCAAGCAAGTGCACCTTGGTTGGAATCAATGAGTTCCGAGCCACGATGGGCAAGCTAGCGACAGCCTTCACGCATTGAAACTAGCGACAGCCTTGAGCCATATTGCCCTGTGGCTCCTGAAACTGCAGTCGGTCTCAATGTTGCCGCATGCACCTCACATGGAAGCCATTGCACACCTGTCACCGCAAACAATACGATGCCAAAGAAGAAACATGAACATCACAATGATCACACAACATGCCCAAGACCTTGTTGGACAGGATCTGGTCTGAGAAACTGATGTGGGTGAATGTACCATTGCGATGCCAGCAAATTGTCAGTGCACAATGGCCAACACAACTAGATAACTTCAGTATTCCCTTGCCTCCGTTGAAGTGGCACGCGTTGGTATTGCTGTCTCCCTTTTCAGTTGGATGCCAACGCTTTGCTGTTTAGTCCAAGCCGGTTTGCTGAGGCCGTGTATTGGCGCTTGTACAACAACCTCTACATAGGATCTCAGGTACGGGCGAGATTTGTGCATTGCGGGTGTTTGGGAAGGCATGGCTGCACACGGAATTGGAATCACATGACTTCGCGTGCTTCCTAGTCTACACGCAGTTCCTGAACTCAGTTCTTGATCCAGTCGAATTCGCGTATGGGCGCACCCTTGCATTTGTGTACATGTATTTCTTGCGTGGACATCGTGCCCCACGAATTGGGAAGATCCCAGGTTTGTTTTCCAGTTTACAGTCAGGCAAACAAATAGGATTGAAGGGGTTGAGGTCAAGGCCTTAGTATATATACCTTTGTGTGCGACGTAGGCTGGCAGGTTAGTCGGTAGGAAAGTAGGCAAGGGCAGGCAGGCAGGCAGGCAGGCCGAGTGTGGCCGTGTGTGTGTGTGTGCCTTTTTGTGGGTGTGTGCGTGTGTTTGCGTGTATAGGTGTGTGGGTGTGTAGACCTTCTCGGATGCTTCGCGCCAGTGCCAAGCCTGACGCCACCTCTTTGCAAAGAGATTCTGACAATGTCTGAAACTTCGCCGTTGGCTTTGCAATACGTCAAAACAGGGAGGGGGGCTTGTTTTGCGATGTAGCCATGTGGTGCCCGTCAGGATGCCCTCATTCCCTCCTACCCGAAGTTGGAAGATGATGCAGAGCACTGCTATCGCAGAACTGAGCTTGAGCTTCTCCTCTGAGACGGATGCGTTTGGGGCGGTTGCTAGGGATCGCCTCACCATGCGATGTGAGGGAGCGAAGTGAAGAAAGTGATCTTGCGCAGGCACACAATGACAAAGCAAGCAAAGGGATACCAGGTGCAGTCTGAGATTCGAGTGGCTAAGCATGAGTCTAGAATCTGGAACAAGACTGCCTTGCTTTAGGAGCAATGCGAAGAGATCACCGCGGTATCAACATGCCGTGCCAATGCCCGAGGGCGTTCGGCTGTTTCAGTTGACGTCAAGGTGCAATCTGGCAGGTAGCCATGCGGGAGAATGTATGGCAACTTGTTGTGTGCCAGCTCTGAATGAGCCATGGAGTCGGGCGGCCGAATTCCAGGCGTTCAAAAGTTGCGATAAAATTTAGTGCGCCCGTTGCCAGGCAGGACTCATGGCTGGAACTGCCTAGATGGATAAAGCCCTGCACCACTTGGGATGGATGATAATCTATGAAAACTGGGATAAACCTACCAGCTGGTGCACAGTTTTATCCTTCCACAGCACGACTTGTCTTGGCAGCCTTTGTCTTTGCAAGATATGTTGATGAGATGTTGCCCGTGTGGCGCCGCTTGGCGTGGCAGGATTCTGCATTGTTGGGCATCTTTGTTGGATGTCCGGGGAATATTGTGGCAACAGTTGCCTAAATCAACCCTAGTGTTTGATCCATGGCGTGTGAGCTACTCACGTTGGCGGCCTTGAGCATGTTTTTGGCAGAAATTAATTTTGCAAAGCCAAAGCCTCCGTTGACCAAGCGCTCGCGGCAAGTGTGGTCTTTGTCACATTTGAATGCCTACAACTTGCACGCGTGTTGTCTGCATATGCCCCAAACACGTGCTGTGTGAGCTGTGGTGTTTGGCTAAGATGAAGTGCAAAAGTTGCTGCCGCAGCCGTTTACCATCTGAAGACATGGATACCAGTTGTTTCGCAAAGCATGTACCCTACTGCTCACGCTCCAATGACCTCGACCAGTGTTTCAACAACCCCATTGCACGACCACGATGTGCAATCAATCAACCATGTCAAGGTGAAGGACTCTGGCGCGGCAGTAGTTGAACCATTTTGTACCGCCCTGTCATGCGACCAAGTAGTCATGTAGTTGGAGTGCGAGCCACAGGCGCAGCGAAACAGACTATATTATATACATGTTGAAGCCAAGTCTCCCCAAGTGATTCTCCCAGCAAGCCTGAAGAACATGCAAGCTCGAGAATTCATCCGCACACATCATGCTTATGCCGGATGGGAGGATGCGCATGCCTTTGCTTTGACCGCCTGGGCTCTTAATCGAGAGGACCTTGTGGTTTCAGCCCTCGCCGTGCTCAATGCCTACAAAGTGATTTGAAGAGGACCCTGAATGTCCTTCTCCCCAGGAAAGCCGTTGGCCGATCTATCCTTTTACTTCGATCACGCATTTTTTGAAATCGGAGGGAAGGTTCGTAAGCTCGGATCTTGAGAGTTTTGACTGCATGACGTGCTGGAGCTCAACCTCGTTTTACTGTTGGACTTAGCCAACCGCTGGGTTGCATTGCGAGTCCATCAGGATGAAGCTTGTTTTGCAGATCTAAGTCTTGTATAGCCGCAGAGGCATTCGAGCAGAGAAACCCTGGATGTACCGTTTCTACTTGGTTCCTTGGGGAACCAGACTGATTAGTTTGGTGCTAGGAAGGAATGATGAACAGCAGGCAAGGATGAACACAAGTAAGAAAAGCAGATGAATACCGTTTCTGGCCCTGGAGGATTCCATGCAAGCCTTATCTCAACTTTGCATTGAGATGGCGCACCTTTCGCGAAATCCAGAAGCCAGGGTTTGCCGAGTCAAACTAAGCTCTTCGGCGAGAACGTGAGATTAGAGCAAGAAAAGGGCCCAAATAGTTTACAGCCGCGAAATGCAGGCAAATGTTTGAAAGCTGCAACTGACCCGCCAGAGGAGTTAGCCAGCAAAAGCAACTGAAGTTTTGCTGGACCCCTTTTCTTTGGCCTAGGTCCATGTGTGGCTCCACGCGTCAGCTGTCGGCAGCCAAGTGACTGTGCCTTGATGAGCCTTGATGTGCCCACAGTACAGTTTGTGCGCACACAGACAGCTAAAATAACTGTGCGCACTGCATGTGCAATCACACAGCCCTGCTCTGCTTTTCTGATATCCGATTGTTATTGCATGGCTCAGATGACAGTGTTGATACCATTTGCGGCGTGTCCGCGGAACAGCATGTCACGCTCTTCCAACCATGGGTCGCTGTGTGAACAAAAAAGCACAGGTGACTGCTCAGAGCACGCACGCTTCCGATTAACATGAATCCTGACAAGGGGGTCGCTTTTGAACGGAAAATGGTCTTCCAGGACTCCCCTGTCAGGTTCCATATGAATTGTTGGGACTCGGGTTGGTATGTTCAGCTTTGCTTTGCCTGCCGTGCCCAGGCCATGGCGAAGGAGCAATGGGCGTTGCCGCAACCTGGGAACCAACTTGCAGTCACTTTTTGGGCTTCTGATATCCTCCAAAACACAGACAAGAGGTCCAAATTGAAGCAAAACACACACAAAAGAGGTCCAAAAATAGTAGAACTCTCCTGCAATGCTCTACTGAGTACTGGGGGTCCCATTGGAGTCTCATTCGGGTCCCATTTGGGTCTCATTTGCAAAACAATGCACTGTTTCTTGGAGTCGCTTCGTTTGTGGATGTGCGGATCGGCCCAGGGAAAGGAAAACGGAAGGCTCCAAGGAGGATGAGGTCACCGTACGTGTGCGCCAGACGAGCCTTGGGTGAAGTGTTGGACGCATCGTCGCATGTCGTCGCCGGTTTGGTGTTGAGGACATGTCTGCGGTGTTGGCAATGTTGTGAAGTGTATACACAGCCTGCTCCGGGCTCATGTAGCGTGCTGCACAGCGAAGTTCTGAAGAAACCAATTTGGTTTTCTCCCTGACCCCGCGCAAGATTTCTGGACCTCGATGGCAGAACCTCTCTTGACAATCTGGACTGAGCCCTGAGCAACGGCTGGATGGAACTCAAGGCTGCGGAGCGTTTGCGGCGGAACCTATCAGAACCTTGGGATTCGCAGGAAGCGCAGCTTCGGCTTTCCAGCCATTGCGAGGAAAAGACTGTTGCAACTGGGTTTTTGCTTGGGCTTTGTGTTCGTTTAGTATTCGGGTGGAACCCGTGTCGTGCTTGCCGCGGAGGCTTCGTCCAAGCAACCCTGGTGGGGGGCAGGATCGTGTAGGCATTCAGCATAAGCCATTCCAATAGATCCCGCGTAGGCATGTTCGTGCACAGCTTGCGAAACGGAGTGTGTAGACTCTTGCCGGCGCATATGCAGCCTTCCATGTGTATGTCAACACCGGCGGAGGCATCCATGCAGGGCATGCTTCCAGGGTATGATTTCTTCAAGTGTAGGCATGGCCCCATTCAGGGAACATATTCCGGGCTCTTCGCATGGCATGATCATAGGGATCAGGAGCCGAGTTTTGCAGCCAGTGCCGTTCTCCAGTTGACTTTTTCTGTCCTTTGTGTGTGTGTTTTGCTTGTCCCAGTGGAAATGAGCATGTGCAAGGCGAGCTTGCACCTGACTTGCTTGGGCTCATGCGACGCTGCTGCGCCTCACGTGGATCCCATGGTCTGTCGCGACTAAGGATCCAAAAGGCCGGCGCCGATGTGCAACCCTCAGGTGGTTTTTCTCTCCGATCGGCCAACCTGTGGATGCTTCATTCGGGTGCTTGTCTATCACCCCAAAGACTTTTTGGCTTCGCGGTCCTCTGCCACATGCACCACCCACCATGTTGAAGGATCCAATAAATAGTGGAAAGGCACATCTCTGGCGTGCAGTCTACCTGTACCATGGAGCACTTGTGTTGAGGTCATCGCAGGAGGTACACTAATTGTCATTCGCATGGAAGCTTCACTCAAGTTTCACGTCGTATTTGCTTCGCGGCCGCTTTGGCTCTTCGGCTCTGGCAAACGCAGCTTGGAGGGGCGCTGCCACAGCGCGCCTCCCGTCGCAGTGCGCAACTCAGGGCAAGGGATGCTGAGAAGTCTGCAAGCTTCTTGTCCCGTACCCTTGCATATTTGCTTTCCGCAGTCGTGAGGTTCGGATTTTGTGTTTGAATCCTCCAGGCCATGGGTTGGCGTCGGGCTTTTGGCCTAAGCCGCCGATTGCGCATGCACCCTTCAGTTTGTTCCTGGGTACACAAAGAGCCAACTGTGAAGTTGGCGCGGCACTGTGCGACTCATCCAGTGTTATGGAGCCACCACCAACTCACGGCGCGTGTGCCTTTTGTTGCTGCCATTGGTATACTTTTCAGACTCAAAGCTATCATCGTACAAAAGAACGGTGACAAACAGAGCCACTGTAGGTGATCATCTTCTGATGGTGACAGAATCCGTTCTGATAGGTGACAAAAAGAACAGTGGACCCGAACGGATTCTGTAACTCCCATCAGAAAGACCTGCCCAGGTGGAATGAAGTTCCGCAGCTTGCTGCTGACGTTGCTTGGTGCTGACTGTTGAATATATGAGCAGCGAAGAAGTGGATGTGCTTGAACGTGGGCTGCCTGCATTTTGATTTTTATATATTTTTCTTTTTTCACAGGAACACACAAGACATAACTAGCCACTTGTTACTTTCCCTGATAACATATATATATATATAGTACAATACATGTATATTGTTAAGCTTGGAGCAACTGTATACCTATTTACCTGATGTGATGAACCTGTGTGTGATTTGAAGCGCAGTTGTTTTCCTCTGGGCAATGATGTACTGTCTACTGTAGCTGTACTAAGGCAGGTCTGTACATAGGCTCAAGGCCTTTGGATGTATGGGCAGCGGATGTAGCTCAACTGTACTGCTAGAGAAAGCATGTAGTATTTAACACGCCTCCTCAGGATAATGTCGTATACATTCTCCTGAAATGTTGAAAATGGATGTTGCCACTGTACAAAAGATGTGTTCCAAGCTGTGCAACTTCCTTGTGGGTCGTGGTGTCAAAAGCAGGTGTAAAGCAGCTGCTGTTTCAAGCAAATGTTGTATCCAGCTGTCCGACTGTGCCACTCATGTGCACCGCCAACAATCGCACTTGTGTGAACCATGATGTTCACGCATTTTTTGGCCTCTTTCCAGACACTGCTGTAACCTCGTCCATGTTGGTTGCTGCTGCGATGAGCTCCTCGCACGACTTGTTCACCTGGCTGATGTACTTGAGGATCTGTAGACCCGAGTACTCAATCACATGTTGCAGCCTGTAGGTGGCTCAAGCTGACCATGGCGTTGTAATCCCAAGCGAAACCGTTGGTCCATGAAGATGTCGAGGACATTGTGTTGGCAAATCTTGTGCTCTGAAGAGGTAGGCCATTTATGAGAGCATCAAATGGACTGGTGTTGTAGATCATGTACTCGCAAAATGGCCTCCTCATGTTGGCCTGCAGTCCAGTGTAATCGCCATTCAAACTGTTGTATTCCTCTGCAGTAAAAGCGATGTACAAAGCACCGTTTGTACCTGTGGTCTTCTCGATGTGCCACTCCATGATGTTGTGCGCCTCCTTGCCGTTGACGCAATTGATGTTGTGAAATCCCACAGATGTCAGCGGGTATACCAAGATAATATTTAAGGAACACCATGGCAATACCTAAAGGTATTCCCCTAGTATTTCTACCCTTTTTCTAGGGGAAACTGCAAGGGAATACTGGGGTAGTGAGGAAATACTGGGGGTATACCAAGAGACTACTAAATTAACTGAATATTAGGGCAATAATAGGGGAATACTAGGGCAATCATAGGGCAATACTAAGGAAGTACTCAGGGAATACTAGGGCAATATTCAAGGTGAACACTAGGATAACACTAGGGAATTCTGAGGGAATACTCGGGCTATACCAAGATAATATTTAAGGAATGCTAGAGCAATACTGAAGGTATTCCCCTAGTATGCCCCTTCACTAGGAAATACTCGGGCATACCAAGAGAATACTAAAGGAATACTAGGGCAATACTAAGGAACTACTCAAGGAAGACTAGGGGAATACTAGAGGAGCATACTAGGAGACTGCTACGAGAATGCTCAGGGAATACGATGGGTATACTCTCAAGCTGAATTTGTCTGACCTGTCAGGTTTCCTGGCTAGGGCGCTAGGCCAATACTAGGGAAATACTCAGAAAATACGCGGGGAGTAATAAAGGTGAATACTAGGGGAAAATTGAAAGAAACACTGAAACAAATTGAAAAACACGGAAAAAACCGGAGAAAAAACATTGAAACAGCTGAAAAAACGAAAAACAACTGAAAAAAACTGAAAAACTGAACACCAAGGATTTCAGGGGGACATGCCTGGGGGGGCCCCATGTTTTCCTGAATCCTTGGGTTTTTAGTTTTTTTCAGTTTTACTCGGTATTTTGCCAGTTTTTTCAGTTTCCAGAGCGCGTCCTTGAAGAGATGCCCTGACGCAATCATAGTGCTTAGTTGCTCAAACAATACTAATATAGGTGAATACTGGGGAGAAAACTGCGAAAACTGAACAAAAACTGAAAAATACTGAACACCAAGGATTCAGGAAAACATGCCCGGGCCGCCATGACCTTGGTTTTTCAGTTTTTTTTTCAGTTGTTTTTTTCAGTTTCTTCAGTTTCCAAAGCGCTTCCTTGAAAAGATACCGAGCCTGAAAAATGTGTATTCTGGCAGATGCAGGTTTCGGTGAGAAAGTACTGTTAATACCAGTGTTTTCTCACACAACCTCTTGTTTTTTTTTTTTTTTGGGGGGGGGGTGCCATATATATATATATATATACATATGTATTTAGACATAAGACAGACTCATGCACTTGCCTAGACCATGATTTGCGTGTTTTTGGCTAGCTGGGGGCGCACAGTGCAGCAAGACAGAAATGCCGGCAGGCCAGCATTCTATTTTCCCGCAGTTGATTTCGAGTGGACTACAAAAGGCACCCGCTTGAGGCATTGCAGTTGCCTGACTGGTGAAGCGTCAGGGTCAGGTCGGCGTGCTATTCCCATCTTTAAGTGTAGCACCTGTCCGTGTCAGGCCCCCGTCCAGGACTTGGTGCCAGGTGTTCTGGTTTTGTTCACGAGGTCCATAGCTTGGTTCGCCACAGGTTCTTATCGGGTTTCCCTACAACCGACTTATCATGACCCCAAACGTGGCCCCTATGTTTCGGAGCAGGGATAGGGGGTTGGGTGTGGGGGGTGGCAGAGAGCTGATTTCTCACGGCCTTTGCGGGACCTGCCTGGAATAATTAGGACTGAGTTTTGGGGGTTAATTTCGAAGATTTTCACACAGTTGACACAGATGACACTTCCATAGCAAAGCCCACTCGAGGCAGCCTTATGAGGAATTTGAAGGTGAAACATGGCAACGTCAAGCCTCGCTATGGGCAAGAAGATTGTTCCGTTCGGAAGGAACATGTTGACCAGGTGTCTGAAGCTCATTGAACTCCTTCAAGCGGATTGATTACGGCTGTAGGGGCAGTCGCTCTTGCAACAGTTGAACAAGATCTCATACAAGTGGTTTGGAAGACGCTGATGCTGTGATGCGGTCGGGCACAGCTCAATCCAAGGCTTGGCTGCGTGGCTCGCGCAGAGGTGCTCGACATGTCTTTGGAGGGCATAGGGCAGTGTGCAACGCATGCGCATGTGTCTGTGTGTGTGATTTTTGTTTCTGTGTGTGTGTGAGAGTATGCATAGCAAATATCTACCTCTTCAGACTCCCTTCTATGGAAATGCGCCAATCCCAAAATGTCAATCTGCCAGAAAGGTCTTTCGAGTTCCCATCGACAAAGCTTGGACCTCTCTGGTGCTTCCATGCTGGCCTGCGGACTGGCAAGTGGCAACTGTTGACGTCGGGCACGCATCCACATGCACATGTCTTCGTGAAGCGCGTGTGAAGGTACGTTTGCTGCCAGTTAATCTTTTGCAAACACATCATGGGACAAAGATCACGCTGCCGGGAGTGGCTTTGCAAACAAATATCTAGCATCTCCGAAGGAAAGACGTAATGAAGCGGCTACTGCCGAGCCCGCCCTGACCGAAAATGTCGGCTCAGCCGTGCACAGGCCCCAACCTTTTCTCATGCTTATGCGCACATAGCAGGCTTCTCACCAGGTGCGTGTAGGTTGTGCTTTCACCCGCCCACTGTCTCTCACCAAGTTTGTGACTTGAGAATGTACTGGGACTTCACAAACGTGTGCGACCGCGAGCAGAGCGCGAGGCTCCAGACTGTCCAGGGAGTCCGCAAAAACGTTGCCAGGTCGCCGAGCCGGAGAGCCGCTTTGGCCTGGCGGCCGGGCTGCAAGACGAGCGGGTCAACCGGAGAAGCGGCCGGCACGTGGAGATCCAATTGGGTCGTGGTTTGTCTTCTTTGTTTTGCTGTTTTTGCTCGGGAGCGGGGGTTGGGTTGGGCGTTTTCAAGGACGAGATTGTTTTCTGCACAGATTATGAAGATGCTTTGCATGTTTGTTGTTTTGGAGGGGGGGTCTCAGATATATGTGCCAAATGCTGAGTAAATATCCGGACAAATTAAATGGGCCTCGCAGCAGGATTTGAGGGTTCATGTCTTGAGTTGGAGGGCCGGGGGGTTATTTTGTCAGTTTGGTGGATTGCTATTGTTTGCCCAGATCCCCCCCTGTGTATCCGGCGAGAGGGGTTCGGCAATGGGGACATTCAGGGCTCAACATTACATGGGTTTAGCCTGCGGGGCCATCGCTTGAAAGAAACCCGGCTATCAATGGTTCATGCCGCATGCACAGGTTGCAACAAAGACGATACACTTGCAGTCCATCTACATGTCCAGCAGCCAACTGAATGGAAGTACCATGGTTGTGGATGCCTTAAGTAGAGGAGGTTAGTTAACTCGATGCCGAGATGGAGTTGTCCCAGCCAGAGCGGACTAGCAAACCGGTAGAAATGCAAAAGGTCTTGGGGTTGTCCTCGGCGGTTGAATGGATTGTGCTTTCAGCTAAGGTAATCAGTACCCTGGAGGCCGGAGCGGGGGAGGGAGTTCATGAGGGTCAGGTGGGCGTGTGATTCCATCCGAAAGGAAGTTTGTGGAAGCCGCTCATTGGATATGTTGTAGCTCTGAGGGTATAATATTCAATCAGAGTGCCGGGTCGAAAACCATGCGCAAGGACCACAAACAGTGTTCTAAATGCGACTTGGCACCGCACGCACGTCTTCATTTGCCCTAGCTTTCGGTGGATTTGTTCAAAACAGGGAGCACCTCAATGAGTGGTGTTCCGTTGGTTTCCCTTGACAGCGCAAAAGTGAAAAGAACAGCACACACACACACACACACACACACTTCAGGCTTTAGCTAAAATTGAAACCGGCCAGCGGAGGCGCCTTGCCGTAGCTGCAAGAACGACGTTCTGCGTTGCGAGATGCAAACGCCTTTCGGGCGAAATGGCCACGGGGGTCTGACAGAATGCATGGCTTTGAATTTCAATGAAGACTACCCTCAGGCTTGGTTGGACGTAAGGACCGTGTGAATGATGGCCATCAATGCCCGCAGCATGGAATAGTGTCGCAATGGCCGCAAGCTCGGGCGCCAGGATATCGTCAAAAACGTTGACAACCAGAGCGCGCGGGAGAAGACGGCATTCGACAAGTTCCAGGCCTATCTCGGCCATTCAATCAAGAGCGTGCTGCTGCAATGTTCCCTCTCACAATCAACAAGGACCCAGAACAAACATCTGAATTTCTCAGAAGAGTCTCCTTTCGGGGGGGGGGTATCCCTTGCGGGATGTTCCAGTTGCAAAGCATCCCCCAGGAGCAGAGAGACGTAGATTTCCTGGTCAGGAAATCCACCTGCACTTTCGTGAATCTCGAAAAGACCACATTCCAGGGTCCGATTTGGCCCAGAAGCATGCGCCTTTTAGCCAAATTCTCAGTCGAAGGTCAAATCGGGTTCCGATTTCCCGCAGGAAATTTGAGTCTTGCGCAGGCTTGGTGCACCGAGGAGAGCCTTAGCCAGAAGGTGTTGGAGGGTTCGGGTCGGGGAAACCCTTCTGACGGCATGCCATTGAGTCTGACGAAAGCTACGGGAAATCCACAGCCTGGTTGATTACCTAGGCACATTGGCACTCGGATTGGGACAAGGCTTTGATGCAATGCGCATGCTGTACTTGCATCCACAGTTGTGTTCTTGGTGGCGTAAGTACGTTGCCTCGGAAGGCTGCCTTGGGAACTTTCCTTTTGCAGCCGCTCCCGACCTCGTAGCTGGAGAAGTTTTCCGAACAACATAGCATTCGCAGCCGGGTATGTCAGGTGTTTGTATCATTTTCTGAACATAATTACTGGCACGAATTGGAAGAAGCGTAGACAGATTCACTGTGCGAGGGCCCTCAGCCTTCAATTTGACTCCGGATGCGTTTGGCAAGAGGGGGACAGAACCAGAGAAGCATGATGGCTTATGTCGATTCTCCCCCGGCGAGCGTTGTGGGGCCAATTCTTTATGAAGGCAGTTGCCAGAAAGGCTTGGCGTCTTGAGCCAAAGGAGGAGCTTGGGTCATTCTTAGATTCTTGTCACAAACGTACAAACGTTACCCTCTGGTCCGCAATCTTGGAACCCCACAGGAAAAAAAAGCTTGTGGTAGTTCTAAGATTGTGGAAGGGAGTGTAGTGAACTCCCGAACGCCCGAAATTTGGGAGCCCAACGTATCTCTCAGCGGTGCCGAGGATCACTGGTCTCAGCACCGGCGCCGAGAAGGCCAAGGCGAACTCCGAGAAGGCCGCGGGAGGAATTTGCCGTGAAGGGCCGTCACACGGCCTTTGGTGTCCCTTGAGCCCCGGGAACAGCTTGGTTTCCAGAGCAGAAGTGGTCGAGCCATTTGAAGTTGCTCCTTCCTTGAGGCTCTGAAGCTGATTGCTTGAGGGGTACATGTTTTTGGTGGGGATTGCGTCAACCAGTGACTGGCACGCCACCATCGCGCCGCCAAGAAAAGAAGACACGGCTTGACACGATGCTATCCTTTCTCCCCCGCCAGTTTTGGCGTTGTCCATTTGCGGCTTCCTGTTGTGATGGCTTTAGGTCTTCTGCAGTTCCTGTTTGCATGCCCCTTGCTTGCCGCTAATCCTTCTCCGTCCCTCGCCGCCTTCCCTCTTTTACAACGTTTTCCTCCAGTGAGTAGAGACTGGTAGGCAGGGGGCGCCCTCAGACCCAAAAACCAAACCAACCAAACCGCGTCCGGTGGGGGCAGTGGGGGGGGTTAACGGACCGAGGCCTTCGTAAACCTCCGGGAGCTCACTGCCTCCATCTCCACCTTGGAGCACGGCCTCGCATCGCTCAGCGCCGACGTGAAGGAGCTCCAGGACGGAGATGGATGCGGATGGACGCGGATGGATGCGGATGGATGCGGGGTCGGATCCATTTTTTTGAAGCCTGTGGGTTGAATGGGTTCTTCCGGCTGAACATGGCCACGGGCTTCAGACACTAGCGTTCATTTTACGGGCTGAATGTCAGGGCCAATAGCGGTAGCGGATGGGCCAGCATATAGTGAAGGCAGCCGCCAGGGACAAGGTGCTGATTGGGGGTGTGTGTTTTTGGAGGGTGCCCCCTTTTTTGACTTGGCTTCAAGTGCCAAAGGTTTTGACTCGACATGCTCAATTCTAGTTCTTGAACTCCCGGGCAGGTTTTCAAGCTCCGATGTTGGTTTTGGATGACTCTTCATCATCAACACATGGCACATTACATTCAGGGCACGCCGCCCATCTACGTTGCAGAGGCACAACAGCTTTCTGGGAGGTTGCTGCTGCTCTTTGTTGGCGGGGTTGAATCAGCAATAGAGGGAGATGTGCAAATCAGAGGATGCTTGCTGAAATGCCCCCTGTTCAATTCGCGCTAGCTCCCAGAATTGCTTTATAGTTAGCCTTACCTTTGTTGTTGCCTTGCCGTTGCAATGCTTCCGCACGCGTAAATATACCTTTATGCAAGGACGCGCAGGATCAGATCAACACCATTCGGGAGGAGGAGACCTCCAAGTATGCCGAAGAGGTCGGACTTGGCGTCCATTGCTTGACATCGCTTTCCCTTCGACAGAATGCATACAGACAGCCCGCATAATCCAGGAGCCACGTCTTCCGAGTGTCGTCTTCTTTGGTCGCGCCGATTCGCCCCTTTAAGATGACTAGGGTGGGCTGAGAGCCAGCGAGTGCCAGCCACTGCCTGGAGGTCGAACTCAACACCCAGTCGGCTCAAACCGCATCTCAGCTTGAAGTGGCGGACATGCGCTGCCAGTTTGGAATTGTTTGCGTCGCCTGTCCCGTGGCTTCTGTTGTTATTCATTTCTTCAGTTGTACTGAAGTGCGCGCAGCAAACCAGCGTGGCTGGCGACAGCTAGATCCATGCCGCTGCATGTTGAATGCTTTTTGATGCGGACTTGCCCATTGTGTGTGTGTGTGTGTCAAGATTGCTGCAGTGATGCTCATGTCTGTTCGCGAGGTCCCACATGTTTGGTTCATGTCGTCACTTGCAATGCCTTGGGATTTGTTGAAGGCTCCCACTTGAGAGCTCAGGTATCTTCCGCCCTGTCAAAAGTGTCCAGCTCGAAATCCGCCTTTTTGCAGAGGCCGGAAGAGGGAAGCTCTTTGCCGCTGGCTGTGATGCAATGGAAATGCACATACGGCCAATCAGTTTACAAACGGCTGGATGGGTTGATTGGGGCAATCGCCTGGATGAATTCGAAAAACCTCAGAGGCAAACGTGTTGCCGCCCCGGGCTTTCAGCGAGGTCAATGTCGTGGTTGTATCCAGGGACAAACGACCTTGTGGTTTCCCTTTAACCCAACCTAAACTTGTCGTGGGAAGGCAGAGTTTGGAGCCGGACAGCGGGTATGTGGTGGGCCTGCTACGGGGCATCCAGGAGCTGGGGCCTGGTCGGGGCAAGTTGAGTGATGTGATTGTTCTGAGGGTATCGTTTTTGGGTGGGCTTAAAGGTAAACCACAGAAAATGTCTACCTACCCAGTTTGGGGGTCTGCTTTGACACACAGACACACACAGAAACACACAACACACACACACACACACACACACACACCCGGCTGGGACTTTGTGATTTGCACACCCATGAAGCAGCCAGCGGACCGTTAGGAGCGCTTGAATCAGACGCGGTCCGAGCTGGACCAAACGGAGGAGGCGAAGAGTAAGACACACTCCACTCTGGCGAGAGCGAAGAAGGACGCGGTGGGCGATGTGTTTGGGCTTGCCAGTTTTTTAGCCTCAGCTTAGTCAGGTGTTTCATGGGCCAATGTCCCCTCACTGTTCGGACCCGTCGGGCCCGTTGGGCCCGTCAGGCCCGTCGGGCCCGTCAGGCCCGTTGGGCCCGTCGGGCCCGTCGAGCCCGTCGGGCCCGTGAAGTTCGTCGGGACTGTCAAGGCCGACAAAAGAGGAGGCTATTAATTTGACGCAGTCGTTGACACGAGGCTGCCGTTGTCTGACAACCCACGCCAGGCACGGAGCAAGATTTTTCCAACTAGCCTACTAAAAGAATTATCAGGCTCACGCCCCCATCCCAGAAGCCAATGCCCTCCAAATCTCACCAGCACGGCCGCTCGGAGTCCACATCCCACCAGCGCGGCCCCGTTGACAGATCCCGCACCCATCGCACCAGAGATGCTTTTTGGAAAACAGGCGCTTGAAGAGACGCTTCAAACGGGCGCTCTGGTTATGCTAGGCACATGGGCAAGCAGGTTCAAACTTGATTGAAGCCAATTCTGTTGTGCGCGTGTGTGCGCCTGCTCCACTTACATGCCCTGTTGGCCTACTCATCTTTCTATCTAGCCATCTGCCTGCCTATTCATCCACGCAGGTCTTTGTGCATCTATTCATCTACCTGTCTATTCGTTTGTGTCCATCCGAGTGTCCATCAACGCATCTGTGCATGTCCCAACCTATTTGTTTGATCCAATCTGCTCTGACCTAATCCAACCTAATCCAATCCATGTGCCTGTCTGCCTATCTAGCTACCTGTTCTCATGCATCTAATCGATCTATCTCTCGGTTCCCTCTGTCTCTATCTTGCTATCCTTCTATCTACATATCTCTCCTACCGATTTATTTGCGTACCTCTCATGTATGTATCGGTCTACCTACCTATCTATCCATCTATCTGTTCATCTACCTACCCATCTTTCTTTCTGTCTTTTTTTGTCTTCTTCAGTTTCATCTATCTGTCTCTGTCCATCTACCTATTTATCTATCTACCATCTTTCCAAGGCACTTTAACCCCATCCATCCATTTACCTACCTATCTATTTTGTTAATGTTGAAACGCATGTGGAAACATGAACTGTGTGTGGAATGCTTGACCACAATGGCATGTGCCATTTTGGCTCAAGCATTGATCTGGGTTCCTGGAACCCAAGCTGTTTGAAAAAAGTTTGATCTGTGGCACTTTCGAACTTAACCCTGACCAAGCAATGGCTTCCTCGGCAACCTCGGCAACTTCCTTTGAGTTGATTGAGGACCAGACACTCACCGTGGAGGAGGTTGAAATGGCCAGCCAGGACATTCGCACACGGGAGGCGGCAGTGGCGGCCGGCTTGGTTTTGGACGAGCCCGAGGCCCCCCCGTCATCTTCGGCGATGTGATGAAGGACCTCTCCAGTGCACTGGAGCGTCTCCATGTGGCATCTGCCACACCGACTTCCGGCTTGGGTGCCCCTGGCCCCGCCGAGGAGGGCGACGAGGGCATGGGGGATGCGGACGGCATGGAGCGGACCACGCCACCGGAGGAGGCGCAGACGCCACCCACGAAGAGACTGAAGGGCTTCGTGGCGGCCTCTCAGAAGGCTACGTCCCAGACCAACAAACCCGTCTCCTTGGTGCCGGTGGACGGCAAACCCGGGTACTTCAAGCTGGTGGACCTCCCGGATTTCCAGCGTCGGCGGCCACCTTGCTGAGGGACATTACGGTGGAGGAGGCGGTCTCCCTGTTCCACAAGTTTGTCGGGAAGAATCTCACCGAGGACCTGGTGATTCGCATCCTGGAGGCGTATGTCCCGATGAAGATCCAGCTCCGCCAGGAGGAAGTCTGGGCTTTGCAGTTCCAGAGGAACAAGGCGTGCATCGGCACCCAGCGCATGCACAGGCTCGATGCAGGCCATTCCGATTACAAGTTCATGTGCAAGGCATGCGGCACGGGGTGGCCAGAGGCAGCCAAGCAGTGCTGGGTCTGCCCCGGCAAGGAGTTCGCCCCCTTTCAGGCACCCTCGGCCACCTATGAGGCGGACGGCATCACCTACAACCTGCTCATCGTGGAGGGCAAGCCGACCTGGATCCAGGAATTGTGGGAATGGGGAAGCCTGGGTGCCACTGGCCCCGGTGGTACCCGGGCACAGGCGCAACTTGGTGGACGGCACGGTCTTGGGGAGAGCCCCTCCAAAAACGGACACGGCAGATGAGATCACCATGGCAGATGCGGTCCCGCTTAACAGGCGGGTGGACATCCGGCAGGAGATCCTGTCCATGGAGGCGGACGACGAGGCGTTGAAGGTCCGGGAAAGCCAGGAGATCAAGGTCAAAGTGCAGCGGTCCCTGAAGGAGGCGGAGGCTCAGAGCTTCCAGCTCTACCACCCCCAGGTGGACCAGGCGATCAGGAAGAAGGAGGAGCTGCATAAGGCCTTGCGGGAGCGTCGGGAACCGACTCCGGAGGAGGCCTCGGCCAGGCGGCGGCACAAGGAGTTGGTCACGGAGGAGATGCTGGACAATGAGATGGCTATCCTGGCGCCTCTCCAGGAGGGCATGCAGGCCCTGCCGTCAGAGGAGGTGGTCAATGAGGGAGCCCGTGCCCTCAGGAAGGTCAACCTGGAGCGTTTCAAGGCCAAGCTGAGAGACCAGTACTTGGAGGGTAAGGGCGTGGACGCCAGCCAGGCGTTGGCTGAGGCGATGGGCTCCATTCAGGAGGCTCAGGCGGCAAACAAGCGAACCCAGGACACCAACCAAGCTGATGATCTCAGGCTCTGGAGAGGGGCCTATTCTGCCCCCTGGAGCTGGATGACCCCGAGGACATCCGCCAGGTGGGGGACATCAAGGAGAAGTATGTCCCCTACATCAGGATGCTCAGAGCGTCGCAGAACCCGTGGCACCAGGAGGCACTGCTGGAGGAGATGCCCGATCTGGTGGCACCGACCACTGGCCCCGGGGGGGACCAGCCAATGTCACAGCAAGACCTGGACTCTGAGGATGGCAAGCTGTCCCTTATCCTCTGGGCAATGAAGCGGCACCAGGGAGAGCTCCGGATGTTTGGGGGGATTTGGAAGAAGCACGCAAGCGGTGAGATCCCCCGGGGCGCGGACCAGCAGTTTAAGCTCGCGCCGGAGGAGCTCCTGGCCCTTGAGCGCAGGACTCACCCACTCACGTGCGAGCAGGACCACATCGACCCAGTCATCTACACGGCCTTGGAGATCCGAGCTCAGGTGAACCGGGGTGAGCGCCCGGCGCCTGAGCAGGTGGTGGGCATTTTCTGGGCGAAAGGTGATGGGGTGTTCTGGACCAGACAGACGAGAATGTGGGACCTGCCGAGCCTTACGGGCGTGTACGCCCACAGGTTCACATTCAAGTACATCTACTCGGCCTGGACCACTTTCCCGTTGATTGTGAAGACGCAACGCCGGGGCCGCAATGCGGAGGGCTCGACCTCGGACAAGTGGATGGGCAACATCCTCCAGATGAGGAAGGAGGCGGTGCCCTTCCTGGAGAGCCTGGGCATCCCCAAGCCGCGCAACAAGGAGGAGTGGAGCTACATTTTCAAGGAGATGGGGACATTTCTGGCGGCAAAGAATTTCATCGTCAACTGCCCGTTGCCCGTGATGGAAATGCCGGTGGCCCCCATCCATGACAGTAAGGAGGCGCTGCGTTTCAGGGCAGTTTGCGACGAACGAATCACCCTCCCGCTGGCCGCGCTGAAGGCCTTCGACTCGGTCTACACCAAGTTGGTGGCGGGCCTGAGCAAGTCTTCGATGGTGGAGGTGAAGGTGAACTGGCGCTGCAACGTGGTCCACGACTGGGTCGAGCAGGTCCCACAGGAGGCGGCGGGGGCCTTGTACGACAGGTTGGGCTACTCTCAGGACCTCATCCGGCAGCTGGGTTGCTCCCCCCCCTTGGGTGCCGTTGGCCCTGGGGGGGAGCGGCCAAGGAGGCGCCAAGGCCAAGGTCACGGGGGGGGCAGACACCGCTCCCCAGGGCACCAGGCGGTACCCGCCCATCACCACGGCCACGGTCACGAAGTACATCAACAAGCACTTCCCCAAAGAGACGAAGCATGTGTTTTGGGCCTCCGTGGAGTGTGGCTTGGTCCTGCCCAGCATCAGTGCCTGGGAAGTGGTGAACAAGGAGAAGTTCAAGACCACGGGGGGCTACATGTGCAGATTTTGCAAGGGCTTCTGGAAGGCGAGCCGCGGGGGGACCAGACTGCTCCAGATCACGGGGTGGCACAAAGATAAGGCCACCTGCTTGCAGCTGGTGATGGACGAGCCCCCGGAGCAGCTGTACAATCAGTGGATCCGGGATCGGATGGAGAGGGTGGAGCCAACGGAGCCTCCCAGGGATGAGCGGCTGGTCCTGGGTGAAGCGGGCACCCCCCGCATGCGCTTCAGCTCCTCGAACGGCCTGGAAGATGTCTCCACTGCCCTGTGGTCGGTCATCTTGAGCAACCCGGAGAAGTCGGGGCTGGCGGCAATCCACTCGGTGGCGAAGGAGGCGATCCTGAAGGGAGGGAGCCGCTAGGTTTTGTCTCACAACCCTGTCGGATGTGGGAATCATGTGCTTTCTTCCCGCCGGGACTTGGGTGCCTTTGGCCCCGTCTCCGGGGGGAGGGGTATAGGGTTTTCCTTGATGGGTTCGTTTTTCACCACTGTTTTCCTCTCTTATTCGACACGCACGGCAGCTTGATCTCCACGACCATTGGGTCACAGGCCTTGGCTGCCCCAAGGACGGGCCATCTCAGCCACGGTTCGGAAAAGGTGGCCGCGGCTGACTCTTGGTTTCCTTGAGGTCCCCTTGGGGTTTTGGGGATTCCCCCGACGGGTCGGTTTCCCCCCCTTGTGCTTTTGGGGGTTTCTGGGGGACTGATTTTGGGTCGCTCTCCCCCCCCCTTCCGGTTGAATTCTCGGGACTTTGGGGGGGACCTGTCGGGATGCGTGTGGCCTGCCTGCTCCATTTGCACTCTGCAGTCTGCGAGTTTGGAGCATGCTTGCATTGTGCCGCGGTTGGGTCCCGGCTGTTCGATAGGAGGCTCGAAACCCCCCCCCCCCCCTTTTTCATCATGGCTAGGGTATCTACCAAGTTTCTTATGCGCCCGCCTTACACACGTCTTTGGGACCGCATTCCAAGGGTCCTATGGGACACGTTGGCGGATGAGTCCTTCTCCCCGAGACAGACGGACGGGGAGCTGTTGGTCCTGACGTGCCTGCGCCAAGGCACGGAGGAGGAGGGGAGGAAGCTGGGCGGTGAGCCGGCAATCCGCTTCGCTCAGCTCCTGGAACTTTCGGGCATTCCGGTAGGACAAGTCGACCAAGTGGTCCCGACGGACTACTTCAACGGCCTGGTGGCATCGGCGGCAGGCAGGCTTCCCCAGCCTCTGTCCGCGGCGGACCTGGCAGACCTGTGGGACAGCCTATGGTTCCTCCTCCTGGCGACGGCGGATGGCAAGCCGAGCGAAGACTTTTCCCCGCTGGAGAATGAATGGGACCGCCAGGACCAATGGAGGTGGTTCTCGCGAGATGACCCACCCCCACTCCAACAACCGGAGCTTCTGAAGTGGAGGCACTGGCGCCCGGGCAAGATAAGGGAAATGGAGCCCACGACCCAGCGAGCAATGGAACTCCATATGCGCGGGAAATGGGCGGAACGGCTCCTCGCCCACTTCGCCCCGTTTGCGGAGCACATCGCGTACATGCAGGACATCCTGGGGGAGGACTTCCGCAAGGAGGCATTGGACCTCCTGGGGGACAACAGGTTCCGGACACTCAGACAACATTGCCTGGTCTACGAGAGTCTCCGGAAGAGAGGCTTCACGGTTATTCCATGGCAGGAACGACATGTCCGCTCTCTCCTCAACCAGCTCTCCGAAGAGGAGGTCACCCCATGCAAGCTACGGCAGGTGTGGAACACCCTCAAATGGTTTTCCAAGACCTTCGGTATGCTGAAGATAGACGAGCTCCATCGCCTCAAGTCCAAGAAGAGCTCGTTGGAAGAGGCGCTCACGGACACGGTCACCCGGCCGCAGCGCAAGGCGGTGGTCCCCAGCAAAGAGGTCATATGGGCTCTGGAGGAAGGGGCTGGCTACGATCACCAGGGTGCCACCGGCCCCGGTACGCAGGCGGCCCCGGGGAGGAGCAGACACGAGGCACTGGACGCATTCATCCTGGGTTTCGCCCGGTTCCAAGTCGGATGCAGCGCTCGTTTCAATGACCTCCAGCATGTTCACCCCAAGGACCTTATCCACACCAGTAACACCGTGGAGCTGAAGGCCTGGCAGACCAAGACGGTCTCAGCAGCACGGATCAACCGCAACCCGGTCCCCTTGATTGCTCCGAAGTACAGCTTCACGGGGATCCCCTGGTGGACTACCTGGGTGGCCTCGGTCCGGCGACTGGTATCCGAGGAGGCATTCCAGGACATGGACTACTTGCTCCCGACAGTGAGCAAAGACTTTGCAGGGCTGATCCCGAGACCTTCCACACCGGAAAGGGCTCTGAGATGGCTCAAGGATGCGATTCTCCGTCGGGGAGTTACCCCGGGGTTGGTGAAGCCGCTGTCGTGGCACTCATTCCGAGTGTTCATCCCGGACTGCGCTTTCCAGATGGGGATCCCCCGGGATCGCCGCATGTACTTAGGCAACTGGCTCACAGAGAGCGCAGCAGACGTCTATGTGCGGGAGAAGCGCAATGTCGTGGTGGAGATTTGGGGCCAGGTAGTGCAGAAGGTCCCCAACCTGAACCTCGGGCCAGGCAGGGAACGCAGGGAGGACCTGAACCACCCGGACTGGGCGGACCCGCTCCCGCCGCCAGCAGTGGAAATCACGGATGCGGGACCGGACGGCCGCCGGGACCAAACCGAAAGGGAAGGGGAGGCATCCCCCACGGTACCCTCAGGGAGCGCACCGTCTACTCGCTCATGGTCATTGGTGGAACAGGGACCCGAGGACACGCCAGTGAAGGCCAAGGACCTGTTTCCCACCACCCCGGACTTCCCCCTTCGCGTTGTTGCGGCGGTCAAACGCACAGGCAACGCCGGCCAGTCCAGAATCCACTTGCTGAATGACGAAGGCACGGCTGTGGGGTGCGGGTGGCGACCGGCGGCCTCTAAGATCCAGGAGCTCTCCGTGCTGGATTACATGACGGAGCAAGAGGCCTATGGCAAGTGCGAACGCTGCTTCAAGAGGTATGGCTTCCCGGCGGACTGGGTACTGGAGCCTGCGGAGGTCCCCACACTGCACGGACTCCTTGGATGACTCGACACTCAGTTGGAGACCGAGGTGGTGGCCCTCCCTGGTGCCCCCGGCCCTGGTGACCGGGGGGGGAGGCCAAGGACAGGGCTCTGGCCAGGGCCCTCAGCACAGACTGGCATCCTTCGGAAAGGGCGGGTGTGCCAGACTGTCCTTCGGAAATGGCGCTATCAGTCTGCACACCCGTTCTTCAGTTTTTGAGAGTTTGTGGTGGGTGGCCCATGGGGCCCACCCAGCCGTTGACATCTGACAGGGGAAGATGAGTCCCTGGCACCAACACATTGCTCGGATAAAAGAGTTATCGCTTGCATGTGTGGTGCCGTTTGGTTAGCTTACATACACTTTGTTAATGTTGAAACGCATGTGGAAACATGAACTGTGTGTGGAATGCTTGACCACAATGGCATGTGCCATTTTGGCTCAAGCATTGATCTGGGTTCCTGGAACCCAAGCTGTTTGAAAACCCACCCACCCACACCAAGGTAGGAGGTCATGGCTGCTGCGCCCGCCAAACCACCGGAGGAGGTCCCAGCCGAGATAAAGGAGGACGTGGCAAAGTTGCAGAAGCCACTGGCGGCCATCCTGGTGGGCAAGGAAATCCCCTGGGTCATCCAGGCACTGGGCGCATCGGGCTACATCACGGTGGAAGACCTGGCGGATCGCTGGAACACCCCGGCGGCGGCTAGGGACAATGGTCCCCGGGACCTGGGATTCCAGGATGGAGAGAATGGATTCAACGCCCAGACCTCGGCCTTCACGGCAACGCGCCTCCTTCAGGCAGTACGGGTGGCAGCAAACTTGGTCAGGGGGGGCAACCAGGGTGACCACCCGGCGGGCCATGTGGGCCCGACGAAGGCTCTAGAGGTCCTGTGTGACAGGCGCCAGCTGGAAGATGCTTACGTGGCCACGCATGGGGCCCCGAAGCCGAGGTTGGAATTCCAAGGTAGTGATGGCTACCTCAAGAAGCAATGGCGCTTGATTGCCAAGGGCGAGTTGGGCTACATCCCGGCAAAACACATCGTGAGCGCGCTCCCAGAAGAAGGGGAACGCCCTTCATCCACCCACAAGAAGATCACGGTGGACGGCTGGGACAGGGAGGATGAAGAAGAGGTGAGGAGCCACCCTACATCTCGGCCGACGCTCCTGATGTGCACGGCAGCACTGCCGCAGTTTGGCAACCTGAGGGTCACCAAGGAGGAGCTGGATGATTGGTATGCCTGGTTCTACGGGGAGGACATAGCCGGCAGAAAGCCTCCCCCGAGCGACACCACCTTGCTGTTTGCGGAGCGCAATGCATGGCGCAAGATTCACGAGATGGTGCACCAGGGCACCACTCTCTCCGAAGCCCTCAAGAACATCAGGGGCGACTTCCTCTTAGCACCTCAACAGGGCGCCGACGACGAAGGGGAAGAGCAAGAGCAAGGCACCCAAGGTGTGGCAGACTCAGTGGGAGAAGCCCAAGAAGGGGGGAAAAGGATCCTGGCCCTCAGGGCCTACCCATTCCAAGCCGAAGGGCAAGGGCGGCAAAGGAAAGTCCCCCAACTCCTCCTCGACCCCATGGCCGGACCACTGGGCTTTCAAGAATCCCAAAGGGGTGGCATACGGATCATGCGGCCGATCCCACAACTGCCCAGTCAGGAAGGATGGGGGGGTGTGTGATGCCCCCCCATCGAAGCATGTGCGACAGGCAGCCCACACCTCCCCAAGTGACAGGAGGCCACTCAGGGTGCCATAGGCCCCGTGGCTGCCTGGTCTCCGAAGGGATCACAGGCCACCAGTGCTCTCACAGCGGGGGAGAGCCAATCCCACCAGAGCCACAGCAGGGGGCAGACAGAGTTGGGGAGGCCAGGACGGCCGCAGGTGGGAGGGGATTTCTGCAGGGTGCCACCGGCCCCGGAAGCCCCTCCACCGAAGAAAAGGAGTGGACCCAGTCAGGGCACTCCAGAAGGGCGGAAGCACCCGTTTCCCCCGCACCCACCGAGGCAGTGGGATGAACCCCCAGAGAGACCCAGCGGTGAGGATCCGCCCGGCAAGGGGCGTTCCAAGGGCGGGCAGAACCGCCAGGGCAAGCAGCAAGCCCAGGGCCAGCCGACCAGAGGGTCGGACAAAGGACACACGGAAACTGCAGGGGGGACAAGCCCCACCTTCCCCTGGATGCAAGACACCCCGGAAAGACTGAGGCTGAGACTAAGGTGGACGCCACGTCCGGTGCCGGAGTCGTCGAAGCCGACCCTCATCCTGCTGCACGCGGGGAAGGATGATGCGGGGGCCCTGGATGCCTACCTCCATGCCTACAACCCGGCCTTCTCGGAGTACATTTGGGCAGTGGACATTAGGCGAAAGGGTGGCGATCTTGGACAGGACATGCTGGGAGACGAGCCGTACTCTACAATGTGCTCCATGGCCATGGCGGGCAAGGTCGCCTTTGTGGGGGGCGGCCCCAACTGCAGGATGTGGAGCAATGGTTCCCCAAACCGGGAGGAGGCCCGCCGCCGGTGAGGGGCAGGGCGGAGCAGACCCTGTGGGGCTTGGAGGACCTGGAGCCCCGGGTAATGGAGGACACGGACAACGACAGCGTGCTCATGCTCCGACAGATGTACCTGACCTCGCTGGCCTACCAAGGACTAGGTCAACTAACGGTCCCGCAGGTGGGCTCCTCCTTCCTGGAGCACCCAATGGACCCAATGAAGTGCAGCAAGAGCCCGAGCGCAGCGAGGTGCTCTTCGATCTGGGTCACACGGGCCTACATTCAATGGGCGAACGCGCTCCACCACTCCCTCATCAAGTTTGACGAGTGCCGCCTGGGCCAGGTGGTAGTGAAGTCCACGACATTGTCAACGGACCTTCCCCTTCACCATTGGCATGATCTGCGATGCAACCACGGAGCTCACCCCAGGGGGGAAAAGCTCAACTCCAGTACCCAGAGCAGATGATGCAGGGTCTCGCGGCGGCCATTTTCTGCAGAGCGGGACCAGTCCTGGAGGCGCTGAAGCCGGGGGGCACGGTGCCCCAAGTGAACCCAACGACCCCCCCAAGGCGGCAAAGGGAACCATCTCCTAGCACGCCGGGGGACAACAAGCGCCAGTCCCTGAGGCTAAAGGCCGGCCAACAAGCGTTGGCAGGACTAACCCTGGGCTCACTTCCGGTCTCGGCCTCAGACAATCCTGCGGTCCGGACACCAACACAGCCGGCTGGCAGGACGGTCGAACTTCGGGGTGAAACTCTTCCCCTTCAGCCATGGGCGCACCATTGCATGGAGATATCGGATCGGCCCACCACCCTGCCGATCACGCACGACCCAAATCTCTCCGACGAGGTTATGTACCTCCAGATGGCCTTCAAACAGCGCCCCCTCAGGGACGGGGGTGGGAAGCCCTCACTTGGACGGTTGGCCCCGTGGACGAGGCCACTGTCCAAAGCAGCAGCGTTGGGGGCCAAGATCTGTGTCCTCACGTCGCCATGGAGGGACAAACTCCAGGAGTCGCTCTCGTTGGGGGACGGGTCACACCCCTTCCCGGAGGATCTGCTGGAAGATATCAGGGAGATTCTGGCGCCAGGGGCAGGACGACCAGCGGAAGGCCAGCCCTTCTTCCTGGACATCTTGCACAGCCTGGCGCTGAACATTCAGGACCCCGACCACCAGTTTCCTCGGGATCTGGAACAAGGGGTCCCACTGGGGGTCACGGACCCACCCCTAGCTTCGCCGGGCATCTGGCCACTCAAGAAGGAGCTAAAAGGGGAGGAGCCGGAGTTCCACAAACTCCCTCATCCGCCGTAACTACCCCTCAGCGGATCACTTCAGCGAGCTCATCCGTAGCACATTCCTGGAGGAGGTCCCCATGGGCATGGTAGATGGCCCTCTCACCAAGGTAGAGGCAGCAGCGCGCTGTGGCTGCAATATGGAGGATCTTTGTCCAGGCCCCCTAGCGGGCATCGACGAGGGGGACAAGATCCGCACCATCTACGATGGCTCGGTGGGCGGGGCCAATGACACCATCAGGAACCAGACGGTGGAAAGGACGACGGCTCCGACGGTGCTGGATGGGGTACAAGCTCTTCATTGGCTACATGCGGCAGCTGAGGAGGGACCTCCCTCTCAGGGTGCCCCGGCCCCGAGAAGGAGGTCGCCAAATCTCCACCCGAGGGCTGGCTATGGCCGGAGCCGGGCACCAGGTGGGTGCTGCTCAAGGCGGACGTCACCAAGGCCCACCGGAGAGTGAAGGTCCTCAGAAAGGACTGGCGGTTCCAGGTGGCTTCACTGGGGGAAGAATGGTGGGTGAACAAGGTAGGCACATACGGCATGGCCAGTGCCCAATCCTACTGGGGACGCCTGGCAGCCCTTCTACTCAGGGTCCTCTACGCACTTTTCCCTCAAGTGGATTGGAACTTCGTCTTTGTGGATGACTTCCTGTGGCTGCTTCGCAGCGAGGGGGCAGTAAACTTGGCGGTGGCGCTGTTGGCAACACTCCTGGCCTTGGGCACCCCGCTTAGCTGGAAGAAGACACATTTGGCGGAGGTCAACACGTGGCTGGGCTTCGTGGTCCACCCGAACATCCCGCAGGTTCTCATGGCCGCCAACAAACACATCCTGGTGATGGAGGTCCTGCAGACCATGGTGGAAGGGCAGGCGATGCACTCAAAGGACATCGAGAAGGCCCTGGGCCGCATCCAATGGGCAACTGCGGCATGTCCGCTGGCGAAGTCGATGCTTCAACCATTGTGGGCCTGGAAGATGGCCACCACCACGGTGGGGAAACCCCCCAAGGTGGTCAGGATGCTGGCGTTCATGCTGCGGTTCCTCTTCAACACGCCCTTCGTCCAGTACTCCCCTTACTTGCCGAAGTCCTCTTGGTGGGGTTGCAGCGATGCTAGCGCCTCGGACGAAGGACTGGCATTTGTGGGAGGATGGTGCTCCAACAAAACGGAGCCGGAAAAGAAGGAGGTGTACTGGTTCCACGAACAGATCCACGTGGAGGAGTACCCTTGGGCATTCAAGAATGGGGATCCCAAGCGGAGGATTGCGGCTTTGGAAATGCTGGGCACGCTCTTCCTCTGTAACATGATCCTCACGCACCAAGGCCCTCTGTCCTCCCGGGTCCGACTCCCGGTGGGCAGTGACAACCAGGGCAACGTCATGGCGATGCTCAACCTTGGATCCAAGAAGCCCTATACCGCGGCTATCCTGATGGAGCTGGTCTTCCTGCTCCACACCCATGGCTGCTCGCTGGCGGCCAACCACGTGCCCCGGGAATTCAACCAGTGGGCCGATGAGCTGACGCACCCAGATTTCTCTGGGTTCGACCCTTTGCACAGGGTCCCTAGACAGGAACTCTGCGAGGAGTTCGTTTTTCTCCCGCGTCTCCTGAATGGAGATGCATTTGATCTCAGCGTGACCCCCCACCCATGCTCCCGTGACCGGAGCCGGTGGGTGACTCACTTCCCCTGGTGGCAGACCCCCCTGTGGCCTGGGTGCCCCGGGCCCCGGCTCAGGGGCGGGCGCTATCAGCACACCGTTCTTCAGTTTTTGAGAGTTTGTGGTGGGTGGCCCATGGGGCCCACCCAGCCGTTGACATCTGACAGGGGAAGATGAGTCCCTGGCACCAACACATTGCTCGGATAAAAGAGTTATCGCTTGCATGTGTGGTGCCGTTTGGTTAGCTTACATACACTTATCTGTCTTTCTATCTATCTATCTGTCTATCTTTCGATCTATCTATCTATATATCCATCCATCCATCCATCCATCCATCTATCTATCTATCTATCTGTCTGTCTGTCTGTCTATCTATCTCTCTATGTCTCCTCATCTTTTTAAATTTCTTTCAAAATGTCAAAATATCAATCACCCGTCTATCGATCCATCTGTCTACCGTTCTATCGATCTGTCTAGTTAGCTAACGATCTATCTTTCCGAGAAAGCCCGCCCAGTGCGTCCGTCGAGCCCGTTCTCCCATTAGGTTGAGCCCGTCACACACGCGAGGCCCGTCAAGCCCTGAAGCCGTTGGGCCGTCAAACTCGTCAAGCCCGTCAGGCATGTTGGGCTCGTCAGGCCCGTCGGGCCCGTCAGGCCCGTCGGGCCCGTCGGGCCCGTGAACGGTGAGCGGCCGCTTCTCGTTTCATGGGCAAGGCGAGGGGAGGCTTGAACCAAAACCCACAGCTTTCCTGTATAGGAGAGTGGGTGAGACAGGGGAGAGAGACCCCGCTGGAACAGGCACAGGTAGCCATTTGCACAGACTCAGTTAGTTTTGTGTTGTTGCTGTTCTCCCCCAAACTGGCACTACCCAGCTTGGCACTTGAGTTCTCCGCTGGTTGAGCCGGGAAATTCTAGCACCCCGTTGCACACAATAAATGCTGAAGTGCATAGATGTATCAGATTACGAGGCCTAGCAGGACATTCCAGTCAGGCTTTGAGATCACGGCTATGACCAATCTTTGTTCGAAGCTGTGTAGAGGCCGAACCATCTCTCAAGCCAGACAATAGGTGTGCCTCTAGAGCATACGCGGTTTCTTTCTGTGTGGAAATTTACAAAGGGGAGTCGTCACACCCATCCGGAGAGCATATGCAGTCGGCGATGCCAGTTTTCAATCTCTCACGACGGCCGTTTGATACTTGAGGGTTTGAATGGGGTACCATGCACCTGGTAAGCATAAAGAAAGGGCGGCGCCATCCCAAATTGGGATCCTTCCTTGAACAAGCCCTTACTTGTCAATGCGAGGAGCAGGAGTCGCTTCTGCAAGCAGAGGCGGGCGAAATTTACTGGAGTGGGCCCCTTTTAATTGAAAGCCCTGGCCAATGCCCTGTGGTTCCATCCTTGTCCCATTGACGTGCGCTGGGTCGGGGGGATTTTTAGGGTCAGTACTTTTAGCATCATGCAGAGTTTTGGTTGCGCATTCCTCACTCTCAGCCCGAGGTTCTAGAGAAGCAGAGGCTCCTCCAGCAGGCCAAGCTTGAGCTGGTCGAGGCGACCCGATGTCCTGTGGCATGGAGCGACTTCATAATGTGTGTCCGTCTTCTTGGCGTTTTATTTCGAAGCTGTGGATATGACGCATGACAATGATCGTGTAAGACTTGTTGGTAAGAGCAACAAGTGGAATGGACATGTAGATTTCTTTTTGTGTTATTTGCCTGAGTTGTTTTGCGCCCGCAAACCCATGTCAATCGCTCGCACTTGCCGCACTTGCCGCACTTGCCGCACTTGCCGCACTTGTCACATCATTTGTTTCTGACTTTCCATGCATTTGGACCTCTCAAAACCATGGGGGGGCAGGATCTCGGGCTGGGGTTTGCCCTTGTTTTTTAAGACCTCTTCGTAGGGTTTTCTGCCGGCAAGACAGAATTCAATGGGAACTCTGCAAAGTTGTTGGTGATTCGAGGCCAGGATCTCTTCATAGCTTGTCAGGAGGAAAACAAACAACGCACACCCAGCCTTGGATCGAGGCCAAGGAAGCAGATTCCAAGGCCAAGTGTGCAGGTTCCTTGTTTGGTTCGATTAGGGTCCGGCAAAGGCCGGTTGGTTTGTTGGAGCCAACACGCTGCTGAAATATTTATTTTAAGGCTGTGTCACAGAGGTTCAAGAGACAGAGAGAGAGAGAGAGAGAGAGAGAGAGAGAGAGAGAGAGACAGAGAGAGCGAGAGAGAGAGCGAGAGAGAGAGAGAGAGAGAGAGAGAGAGCGGAGAGAGAAGTCGCTTTCAGCCTTCATGTCCGTAGTGCCAAATTTCAACAAAACCAACTGGAAAGGACGGGGGGAAGCCGATCATTGTAAGCATGTTGCATGTGTGCATTGCGCTGGAAGGCTCAGAGAATCTACGATGAGGAGCAGGCCGGGTTTTGGGGTTGCGCCTCGATTTGTCTTGTAAGTAGCCGGAGGTGAAGGAAGATGGTGTCTGACGCCGTGTGTCAGTTTTCCAGGGTCCCCGCTTCTCCTTTTCTTGTGGCTTTAAAGGAACACCGAAAGGAACACAACCTATTTCGGGGGCTCGCTTATTTTGAGACAAACCCATACATTGCAGCGGTTGATCGACTTGTTGAATCCTGCACACCACTGCTTTGACGGGAAAGGATTTGAGGCTAAGGACTCACCCGTGGAGAAGGCCCTTGCTCTGCTTGAAAATTATTGCTGGTCAGCGAGACGTTGTGCTTCACCCAAAACGCTGGAATGTTGATGAATGCAATGACTTGCCATCGCGCTTCACTTGCACCCTTGATATGGGTGTGGCTCGGTACCAAAATGGAACCCTGGTAAGTGGCAACATGAACCAAAACTTGCGTAACCCCTCCTGGTTAATTTTGAGCCACACCCATATGTACTCCTCAATTCAGCTTGGCTTAGGAATCCAGTGAAGCGATGACGAAGATGAAGGCGGAGACCAAGGACAAGTGCTACATGAAGGCGCTTGGCTGGGGCGCGACCAAACGGCCCGACACGTGCTGTAAGGGCTGCCAGGGAGGATGGCATGCCGCAGGTTGGACCTGCTTTTTTTGAAGTGGGGCGTCTATTGGAAAGTGTTTTTTGCTCATTATATTGCTCAGTTTCATCCTACTGAAGCAGCCCCAACCAGTAGGGTTTATTGGAGTATTTTTCTAATTAGCCCACTTTAACCCTACTGAAGCCCCAACCCTCCTGGTGCTCTATATAACCAAGTCTGAGGTCCGAGGCTTGTATCTACTTCAAATGAAATTCAACACCAATCCTAAACCCACTCCAAGCCCAATTGAAATGCCACCCTGAGCTCGTCCTCAAATCAAGGCGGAGGATTCGCAACCCTCTCCAATCCGAACCCGAAGGACCTGCAAATCGCCTCGCGAACCGCTGCTTTCTGCCGCTTGGGTTGCCGCTACTTCGGCTTTCGACCGAATGGCGAATGGCAGACCATCGAGTACTCCATGCGCAAGGAGGACCAGCAGAAGGAGCGCGAGGCGATCGCTTCAGCGGTGACCACCCTGAAGCAAGAGGCGCCGAGTTCGGGGCGTCGGCGGTTTCTCAAAATAGGCATGGGTTCCCCCTAAATGCCAAAGGTGTTTTTTCGGATCCCTTGAACTACCAACCAAACGTGGTCCACCATTTTGAGAAACACTCACCCCACAAGAAGAAGGATAATAATAATCATGTTGGAATGTGATATATATATATATATTTGAAGCTCAAGGGGCTTCCTCGTTTGTGGGTGACAGCAGACTTTATGCGTAGCACGTAGAAGCTCGGGGCCTCTTTAATTTTGGCAGGGTGCTTGCTTTGTTGATTGGGCTCCCTGAGGCATTGGGGCACTCTGGGACTTTCAAAGTTGTCCCTGGGAACATTTGGCAGTGGAGCTTTTCACAGAGATTTCCAAACCAAAGAACACATCGCCTTTGAGTTTGCTTCAAGAGCCCTGCACAGGAATCTGGGGGCAAGAATGCCGCCGGAGCGACGTCCTTCCTGCAGGACTGGGTGACTTGCTGCGGCGATTGCAAGGTAAGCTAGGCCTCAACCCAAACCACTGCCCCTCATAAAAGTCAGAGTTAGAATCTCAGTCTAGCCACTATGCAAAAAAAGTTATATTCTCTGAGGGGTTTATCATGGTTTGGATGTATATAGTGGAATGTCTCCAAGAAGTGTGTTTGTGTGTGTGTGTGTGTGGGCATGTGTGTTCGGGCGGGCGGGCCGGCGAACGGGCGGGCGGGCGGGCGGGCGGGCGTGTGTGCGCGTGTGCGTGCGTGCACGACCACTCCATGTTGTAAGTTTGCCCTTGTGCCTTTTGAAAGCCACAAAGGTGTAGGAGTGGATTTGATGTGTTCGTCTCTTTGTCCAGAAAAAGCAACATCAAACCCTCAGGACGCTTGAGCACCCAGGCCCCTAATCCAAGCCTGCAATTCTCAGGGTAGACCTTGATGCCCTTTCGATTATTTCTGTAGCTTGATTGATTCCGACACAACTTGCGTACGAGTTGACGCTGCTTTGGTCAAATGCAAAGTTGGTGAATTTCTGGTACCGTCATTTGGCACCAGATGAACTCCGCGCACAAGACTCGCTCGGATGATAAGCGGGACACAGTGCGCAATGCTGCTGCTCGAATGCAGAAAAAAGGGCACAGTTGGCCTGGACGGATACCAGTTTCTGTTGATGTTGCTTTGCCAGCCTTTGTGTTCAACATTGTGTTAAATTTGGATGCTTGCGTTTGCAAGCGTCAACATATTCTAGGCATCATTGCCGAGAAGCGATGGAAACACGTGGCTCACAAAGTTCTTTGGAGGTGACGCCGTGCCTCACCTGTCCTGTAGATTGACAATGATTGAAACTCAATCAAAACAGCCAACATGTGGGTGGGTCCTGGTAGGATTCCATTATTTTTGCAGGGGGCTATGACTATTCCAAGTCCAAATCCAAGAGCCAACTTTGAGTGAGGACGATGTAACAGAATGAAGACCGCCTTCAAAGAGTTGGCTTTCTCCTTCCCTTCCACAAGCGACATGGATGGGTACAGGAATATGTTCCTTTAACCGGCGAAGCCGTCTTCCGAAAGGGACATTTGTGCACCAAACCCCGTGCCATCTCAGTTTTCCAGGCTGTCCCCATTTGGCAGCTTCCCATTTGTGGTGCCACCAATCCCTATCCCTTGGCAAGTGCAGAGGGAATGATCAGCAGTCCGTTCGACAGAGGATCGTCCAGCTGGGAGCCCCCAATTTCGAGTCCATGGCGATCCCAGGGGCTCATGACCATCCGTGAACCGCTGCGAAATCTTCGAGAGGTCACCTTGAACATTGCGTCCGCCCAGCCCCCGCTTTCCGCTTCCGTTTGCCTTCACCTTTTCAGCCGGCTTTGGATCTTCACCCGGCTTAGGACGGCTTCTGCATCCGACATTTGGACCCCAAACGCATTCCAAGAAGTTGGTTCCTGGATGCTCGGGCTTTTTCCTGGATTCCAAAAAGTTGGTTCTTGGATGCTACGTTTGCTTCCTCTGCAAGCTGCCCGTCTCTTCGAATTTGGGTCAAAGACATGGGCACCCCGAGGTTGCATTGATGCAGCACCAGACCAGGGCCAAAGCTGCTGGCATGGGCAAGGCGGCCGAGGTGCCCTCGACATCCGAAGAACCGATGAAGGGGATACCTCGTATACGTGATGTGGGGGTTGAAAAAAAACAAAAACGTAAAACATGGGATGACCATTGCTTGGATAACCGCTGAAAATATTTGATATGTCTCCCACTAAATGGGGAAAGTTACCCATGGTCATTTGGGGGCCCGAACGGAATATTGATCAACCCCCATGTGGGTGTTTCTCAAAATTGGGGACCCCTCCAGGTAGGTGGTTTCCTTTTAGTATCCCTTGAACCCTCATCCAAATAGAGTCCCCGATTTTGAGAAACACCCAGGTATGCACGATGCATACATGATGTATATACGTTACAAACGACATCATGTATACATGTGCTGTTCATGTCTTTTTTTGCTAATGGCAGAAAGCTCACAAAAGATTCGGGTGTGTAACAACCAAAGGCATTCCAGTGTTGCTAAAACTTCGGCATGGTGCATGTTCTTCAAGCTTTATACCACTTGGTGATGCGTGTCTCCATGGATTGCACTTCGTGTAACACGTGGCTGATGCTGGGATCCAACAATGTTCACTTGGTACTTCATGTTGCAGCTGGCTATGCATTGCCTAAAACGCTGTCCCAGGTTAAACATGCCACCCCCAACCACCCCAGCCCCGAACCACCCCAACCACCCCAACCACCCCAACCACCCCAACCCCCCAACCCCCTAATCACCCAACCACCCAACCACCCAACCACCCAACCACCCAACCACCCAACCACCCAACCACCCAACCACCCAACCACCCAACCACCCAACCACCCAACCACCCAACCACCCAACCACCCAACCACCCAACCACCGGCACCCTGTTGGCCCTCCAAGGTTTTTCCCCTCGAAGCCGAGAGTTGCCTTTCTACTCCTGCTGGCCAGGTCAGCCCCAATCTTTCCAGATCACACCCTCAGATTTTCCAGAACATCCAGATTGTCATGGGCTTACCCTCAGACATCTCGAGGTCGGTTTTGCCCCGCCCACACAAAACAATTCGGGCTTGCCTTCGATTTGGTTGTTGGACCGCAAGGGGTGTATCCTCATCCAGCATGAGCCGTGGTCGATCCCTACCATTTCAACCATCTAGAAATGATCGCGCAAACCTTTGGAGGCACACTTTGCAAAGGGCACCCTCGTCGCTAACTGAGAGGAGCAACAAGTGGGGAGGTGCTGCGAAGGTCTTGTGTGCAACTTGTGGCGGCTCAAGAGGCATGAAAGTCCACATGAGCTTGTCCCCAGTCAGAAAACTAAACACAGGTGTGGCTTCCCTTTGCTTTGCCATTGACACAAAAGTCACACCCCAGTTCCTTCCAATGCAGTATTCCTGATTCAGCAAGATTCATCACGACAATCGCATCATCACGGCATGCCAAACCAAGGCATGATCAACATCTTGGAAGTGATGCATTCAAACATCAGGGCAAATCCTGCAACTCCTCGTCCTTGCGACTCGTCGCATTGTTGTTCCCCGGAAATTTCTTCTCAGCCTCTGGTTGCGAGCAAGGCTCAGTGTGTCAGTTTCTGAACCTTGCTGGTGCTCTGTAGGGAATGGCCCAGAGTTTGGGATTGAACTCGGGGATTCCCTTAAAGGAAGCTATGGTTTTTTCAGGGTTATTCCAACTCATTCCCTGCTGAGAACCCGCAAGGAACTCCTTGGAGTTGGTTGGGTTTGAGCGGCGGCGCAGGCTGTTCTGGGCCTCATTGACGCCATCAAGAGCCACCAGGCGGAAGATTCCAAGAGGCCGGGTGGTTGGGTGTATTGCTGCTGTCATGGGCTTTTGCGGGTTTTTATATGTGTGTTCACTTAAATGGAAATGCATGCTTTGTTTTAGAATTATATACAAAACACCATACTGTTGGCTGGATCGTTATTAGGGGAAGAAGCTGGACGTATTGTAGGCAATTTATGTTCTGGTGTAGTTTAGTAGAGTTTAAGACACACAAGGGATACCACGCAACTCCAAATCTTTGGTATCGTTCCCGGCAGACACACTTGGCTTTGCTTTTGACATGACCAGGCACACACACACACACACCCCAACCTGTGTCCTTCCCAGGAAAAGGTT
>CAUJNA010000917.1:0-17500 GCA_963377175.1 Effrenium voratum | reverse complement strand
AGGTCCAGCTACCCTGAACCCCTCAACCTCCAGCCCCCAACCCAAATGTGAGTTGCGGAGCTTACCCCGAAGTTTTTTCTTCCTGGAGTATGTGCCATTCGCAGGATGCCAAGGCCAAGCTTCAGGGAGAGCTGACACGCCTGAAGGCGCGTTGTGGAGGTCGGCTGTGGTTGAAACCACCGGAACTGTGTGTTTTCAAAAAGGAAAGCTCTGCAAGTGGTGCGTCTACATGTCTTTTCCTTTGAACAGCCAAGGGGTGCCCAGTTTCAGGACCCAGATTTTGGTTCTTTATAAGGATGCGCTTCACCCAAATGGCCCAAGGTGCCACTTGCTTGCCTGAACCGACCGTGGTCTAAGGTGATGTGGCCATGGGTAAAATCCCTTTTTAAAGGGCACGCTTCTCACTTCTCACTGACCAATCGTTCCAAGATTAGGGACCTAATTAGTCAGTAGAACGCAAACAAACTTCAGCCATTGTTTTGCCCTAGAAAGTTCTAGGTTGTCAAGTTGGACCGCCTGGGCGGACGTGTCAATGCATTCAGTTGCTCAATACCCGGACCCCTTTTTCATTTGGTTGGTCCAGTTGGTTTCCCCGACCATGAGACAACACTGGGCATTCAACGGGATGTGCCCTCCTGCCAACTGAGGGCGAGACAAGATGTCCCATAGGAACAGCGGAGTGACAGGAAACTTTTGTTTTTTGCGGAAGGATAGTGCTTCTCGATGAAGCCGATTGGGCGACTGGGGACTCGAGGGCACTACTCACTCAAGTGTCCATGCAATCAGCAAGATGAGTCTTTGCTCATGGAAAGGTCAGACATAACAGACAACACGTTAACATTCAATCATGATCTTCCTTTTGTAGTCATAGAGCAACTCATGATGATGCCAGACATCCTGCGCCACAGGATGCTTGCCAACATGGCTGTACTGCAAACAAACACACGCACAATCATAGACATGTCACGCTATGACGGTTATACAGCAGGGATTATGCCATGGCGAGTGAGGGCTTCGTCCCTACTAGGGTCAGACCAGAATGTGAGGCTATATCATCGGATGGTAAACCATTTTCAAGACTAATTACAGTACACGGCTACATCATGTATTTGAACTGATCGTTTCATTTTGCTGTGTCTGGAGGACGGGAGGCATGTGCGGTATGAGCAGACACGCAGTTGACAAGTCGTCACCGGCAGCTGGATGGGTGGGCTTAGCAGCACGCAACATGACTTGCATGCATAAGTATTTTGAGAGTTGCGTTCATATCAACCTGGATAGACATCGGCACTGAGCCTTTGTTCCTATGTCAGAAACAGCTTCCTGGCTTATTCTGTCCCTCCCTATGTCAGGATCAGCCTTTTTCCAGAAGCCTATCAGCTTAGTTTTCTATATCTACCCCCAACACAGGAAACCAAAATACTAATTAATCACAATAATTACTAACTACAAATTAAATACTAGTCATAACAAAAGCCAAAAAGCAGCCCATCAGCTTACACTTTTCCATGTCCAACCCCATGTCCAACCCAAAACCACACGGCGCGGTAGCGCTTCAGGCGCGCCAGGACTTCCTGGGCTCCGAGGTGGGCACCTTGGGCACGCAGGTGGAGGAGTGACGCGCGTTTGTTGGCGGCTAGGCGGCTACGTGGGGTGCGGCTGTGGTGCGGAGTCCGAAGGTTGATGGGCTCCAGTGGCGTGGAAATGACCCCATAACCTCTGGATGGATCTTATTGGTTTTGTTGGCTATGGATGTTATGAGCCCAATCCCATGATTCCATAGGTTTTATTGATGACCCCATATGAATCAACCAACCGGTTTAGGTATATTGGGAGGGTGTCCATTTCTGTTCACTTCCATTGGGCGCAGGCTACTTTCCTGCAAGTCGCAGGGGTGTCTCACTATGTTTGGTTAGTAGATGGGTTCCACTGGCATGGATTGGTTGTATTGCCCTTAGGTTGGTTTGGTTAGATGGGGGACTTCTCAAAAGAGTGGTGCACTAAATGGTTGGCGTACCGTTAAACACCAAAAGAGTCCAACATTTTGAGAGATGCCCAGCTGGCACTGGCTAGATTTGTGGTGTGCCCCCATTTTGCAGGGAAACCCGTTTGTTTTCCCAAAAAGCAAACAATGCCTGAGTGTTTGTTCAGTCCAAAGCGGATGGCCGGTTGACCTTTGGTTTATCATGTTTATCCAATTTGTGTCAATGTTTAGTCAAGGTCCGCGTGTTATTTTATTGTTCCTTTGGGCAACTGAGTTGTTTGTTCAGATGGCTATGGCATGTTATGGCATGGTCTTGGCCTTTGATTGTTGCTGATGCTTGGTTTCTGGTATTGCTTGTTGTGCTATTTTGGTTCTCTTTCTTTTCTCTTTCTTTCTCTCTTTGTTTTGTTCTTTCTTTTTTTCTTTCTTTCTTTGTTTATTTCTTTCTTTCTTTCTTTCTTTTTTTCTTTCTGTCTTTCTTTTCTCTTTGTTTTTTTTCCTGCTGTCCGTCCGGTTCTTTCATGATACACACTTTTCATAGTTGTGTTACTCGCGCTTGCTTGGTTGGCTTGTTCTCATTTGTGGTCTAACGCATTGTTATTTGATGACATGCTCAACTTTGTGCGTGATGCTGGGTTGTGTCGCCCTCTATTTTCAGTTCATTCATTGCCCAGAAGCTGCATATCTTGCATGTCTGGTAGAACATGTTGCTCAGTAAAATGTAATGAGGCCACTTTTATTGTTTGCCATGCTGTTGGTTTTCATAAGGCAGTTGTTGCTGTCACTGTCGAATGGCCCATCATGGCTAGGGGACATGTCTGATATGTATATGCATGGAATTGAAGAGTATTCGGGTAACCCACTGCAAGCAAGCGGTTTCGGCACCAACAGCCAACGACCAGAAATGGCCAGTGGTGAATAGTGACCAGTGCGACACATCACGTGTTTCTGTATCGAGCCTTGCACATGTTGAGGGCTCCTCAAAATTGCTGGGGATTCCTCTTCAAACTTGGTGGGATTCCCAAATCCTTTGAGTGGAACCAGACAAAAGGCGTGCAGGATCTGAAGAAAGAGGCCCAAGACTTCACGGATCGCCTCAGCAAGCTTGAGGAGGCCGAAGGGGGGGTGAGCGAACGAGCGAGTAGATATGTTGGCTTCGAAGTGGATGGGTCGTTGGGTCTGAAATCGAGAGCTTTGCACACTTCTGTTGAGAGGAATTTGGGACTGATTTCTTCTTTTGGGAGGTGCCTGGAAGTGGCAGGTGGCTGACTGCATGCGGATTTAATTCAGCACAACCACTGAGAAAGACGAGGCCCGCCAGGGCTCGAGCGACCCAAGCATTGGGCCAGGAGCACCTTTTGGTAGGAGTCGCCGAGCAACAAATCGCCCTGCAAAGTAACGCGCACATGGAACACCGAAACGGGTCTGGTCTTTGTTGAAGGGATCGAACAATTGGTATCACTCGTGAAGATTGTTTCAGCCGCTTGAGCCCGATCGAGAAGCTTTTGCAGTTTGGTGGGCCCGTCGGTTGGTGAAGCTTCTCGCTATGACTATTTTCTATGTAGCATGAGCCCACAGTGTCTGTTGGCCGCAGCTTGATCCCGCTTCCTCTCAGGCAAGTACAGATGCATGCTACTCCTCGAACACTGAGAGCACGAATGATTTGCAGAGTGTTTTTCCTCAGGGTTTGCACGGAGTTTCGGGTTTCCTGAAGTGTTCAAGGCTTTTTGCTGGTTTTTGCAGGGTTTCCAGAGTTTCTCAAGGGTTTCCCTCTTCCCATGTCGAAATCCTGCAATGCTCAGCAGGTCCGATCCAAGGAGAAGGAATCCTACGACGCCTCCTCTCGGGACAGGGCCCTGACCATCAAAGTGGTGAAGAAGGCGAAGGCCATCCTCGAAGGCGCGCCGTCGACGGGGCAAGCGGGTTTTTTGGCTTAGCCTCAGAGGGAGGCTAGGGGAATTCCGATGTGGAGGTCCTGGGACCTGTGAGTTCCATGCGGCATGGGAGCTATTTCCATGAACTGCCTCAAAGAATGGGCAGTGCCGTTGGGAGTCCAGTTCATGTTTTAGGCTGGAAGCAGTATAGAAGGATGCTGTGCAACCACCCTTTGCCAGGGGCCCCAACAAATTGAGAGAGACAGAGTCTGATGTCCTAGTCTGATGTCCAGTTAATTGTTGGCTTGCCAATTGATGGCTCACCCCGCGTAGGCAGAAAAACAATCTCGCCAACCGCCCTTTGGCTAGGGGGCCCAACAAATTGAGAGAGACAGAGTCTGATGTCCTAGTCTGATGTCCAGTTAATTGTTGGCTTGCCAATTGATGGCTCACCCCGCGTAGGCAGATAAACAAACTCGCCAACCGCCCTTTGGCTAGGGGCCCCAACAAATTGAGAGAGACAGATTCTGATGTCCTTGTCTGATTGTTGGCTCACCCCGCGTAGGCAGAAAAACAAACTCGCCAACCGCCCTTTGGCTAGGGGCCCCAACAAATTCAGAGAGAGAGAGAGAGAGTCTGATGTCCTAGTCTGATGTCCTTGTCTGATTGTTGGCTTACCAATTTATGGCTCACCCCGCGTAGGCAGAAAAACAAACTCGCCAACCGCCCTTTGGCTAGGGGCTCCAACAAATTCAGAGAGACAGAGTCTGATGTCCTAGTCTGATTGTTGGCTCACCCCGCGTAGGCAGAAAAACAATCTCGTCAACCGCCCTTTGGCTAGGGGCCCCAACAAATTGAGAGAGACAGAGTCTGATGTCCTAGTCTGCTGTCCAGTTACTGTAATTGTTGGCTCACCCCGCGTAGGCAGAAAAGCAAACTCGCCAACCGCCCTTTGGCTAGGGGCCCCAACAAATTCAGAGAGAGAGAGAGAGTCTGATGTCCTAGTCTGATGTCCTTGTCTGATTGTTGGCTTACCAATTTATGGCTCACCCCGCGTAGGCAGAAAAACAAACTCGCCAACCGCCCTTTGGCTAGGGGCCCCAACAAATTGAGAGAGACAGATTCTGATGTCCTTGTCTGATTGTTGGCTCACCCCGCGTAGGCAGAACAACAAACTCGCCAACCGCCCTTTGGCTAGGGGCCCCAACAAATTGAGAGAGACAGAGTCTGATGTCCTAGTCTGATTGTTGGCTCACCCAGTGTAGGCAGAAAAACAAACTCGCCCTGTTTTTCGTTTCAAAGTCAATAACTTTGCGAGATTTGTTTGATTGCCGCCCAGCTGCTTGGGTTGACGCCGGGCGTCGCAAACGTGGGCTCTGCCGAGGATTCTATAACTCGAAGGATGCAACCGCCCTCGCTGAAGTGAACGCCTCGCCCAAGAAGGCGACGTCGGTTTTGCGATTTGCGCCAGGGTGACCATGGCGAGATGCCGAGAAGTCACCATGTGGGTGTGTGTCGAAATAAGAGGACCCCAATGGCGGTTTTTTCCTTTTGCCTTCCCTTTAAATGGCCTGATACATCGTTGGACTTGCTTGTAAAGAAAGGGCTGCTGGTTTGCAAGATGAGGTGCGTGCAAGTTAGTCGAGATGCGCTTGTTTGTCATTTGGATCAGTCCAAGAGCCGAATTGGGGAGTTTCCATTGGCCGTCGATTTGACATGTGTCCGTAAGCATCTGGTTTCGCAAGATGAGAAAACCAGAGCTGCGTTCTAGGCGTTTGTAGCACCGCGCAATTTCTCAACATAGCGGCCTTTGGCAGCTAGCTCTCGGTGTCTGGCGAGAAAACAATGTTCTACCGATCTGCTGGTGGAAGCTCTCAGGCCAAATTCTTTGGCCAGTCCATGTCCATAGCCTGACGTTCTGCGAGACTGTCAAAGTGTCATTTTGCTCGCAAGCAAGGCCACGCAAAGCAATGCAAAGCACGGCCAAGCAAAGCAGAGCAAGCAAAGACATATTAAGCAAGGCAAGCAAAGCAAAGCAAACGGCAGTTTCAGCAGAGTCCAAAACAAAGCAAGGCAAGGAAAGTACATCAGTTAGAACATCAGTCGTGGAGCTTGAAGGGCTCTCGCATGCTCTCGCTTTCCGATGTCAGCGCAACTTCGGGTACCAGGATGTCCTCCACACGCACTGTGACGTGAAGACGCTCGACGCGTTGGTTCCGAGTTGCGAGCCTGAAGATGCAGCGGCGAAATGCTGGCGTGCCTGGAGCGCCAACCATCATCACTCATGGTTCCCACTTGATGTTATCAAGTGGGAAGTATGAGTGAATGTGAAGATTTGTGACTTTGGCCTGGCAGCTTGACAACCCAACGGGCCCCGGAAGCCTCATCTTGCATGAGCAGATCCAGGGAATACACTGCTTTTCAATCCACGGCCGCGGTGCCGGCTCGGACGCCTTTTCCTTCGCAAGCTGCAGTCCTCTAGGGCTTGCAAGACGGAGTCCTGGTAATTACTGGCTGGACATGGTGTGTTCTTGCACGCTGTGGCCAGCCAGTGCCAGGCAGTGTATGCCTCAAAATTAAGAGCCTTGCTGCCACGAGTGCTATGAAACAACGAACATGGGCCCATGGAGGACAGACTCAGCGAACACCCATTTGCTGGCTGATTTCTGCAAGTTTGTGTCGTCTCAGCGGAGCAGCATCAGTTTGCGATTGCCCTTGAAGCACTCCCTGCTAATATCAACCTGCATGCTTGCAATGTTGCCGTGTGCCCAAGAAAAGCCATCCAACCGCAACACCCTGTTCACTTTGATTTTGCATGGACAACACGTGCACCATCTGCTCGGGCCCCCTTCCAACCTCCCAATTCCCGTCCGTTTTGCATGCAGGCGCCGGACACTTGGCAGCTGGGCAGCTCCAGGAATGGGAACCTTGGCAGCAGCGTCATCGCCATGCTCGACACCATCGTCTGGGACTTCCAGAAGGATGGGGCGGCGGTTGTGGCGACTTGGGGCCTTTTGGGCTGCTGTTTGTGATGCCAAGGGAGTGATATGACCCACTGAAAGTGTCACAAGGGATGTCACAAACAGAAAGAGGGGCCTGTTTGGCCGGGGTATTTGCAGGTCAACAGGTGCCACTGGTTCAGAGTTTAGAGGGTTGTGGGATGTGGCGGGAGTTGAGGTGCAAGAAGCTGAGAACGGGGCGGGGTTTCAAGCGAGGTGTGCCTTGGTAAAAGAGAGTATTTTTCCCATGTGTCGAACGCCATTGGGGTGATGTGCTTGTGTTGCCACGGGTTCCTTGCGCTTGTTCACGCAAACATGCGGAATGGCGCGCGTTAGGAGCAAAGCGATGCCGAGAAGGCCGAAGAGAATGCCGAGGCGGAGTTGGAGAAGGCCAGCTTCCGAGTTCTTGTTTGTCGTGTGTCTTTGTGTGGGTTGCTCCTTTTCCTGGGCCGTAGGCGATGGATTGGGTGTGGCGTTCGCGATAAAAAACAAGCAGCGCGGGTGAGTCATTGGTCCGGGGCAATCGCATGACTGAAGGGCCCAGGAGGTTTCATCCGGTTCGTTCAGGAGGCTGCACTGAAAGCAGTTACCCCCCGAAAGGGAGCTCAGAGGCAAGCAAGGGCAGTCAGCCGAGGTCCGTGAGGACACCAAGACTCTGTTCGACAAGAAGCTGGAGCACGTCTCCAAGCTTCTTCAGGAGTCGTCAGGGGAGTACTCAGGCCTCCAAGCGAACTATTGTGAATGTATGAGGGTGACTTGCCCCCTCCCCAAGTTCACATCCAATTTCAAGTGGAGCCGCCCTGAAATTTGCAAATTTCAGGAAATCAGCGGTTTTCCGATTTCCGAGGTTTTGTTCTGAGCAATTTGAGCGTTTTGCAGGAGAAGGCCCGGGATGCTCAGGAGCTGTCCCAAGTGAAGGCTGGGCGCTGATGGACAAAATCCTGCGTCAGTTGGTGGTTTGTCGCAGAGGGTTTCATCCATCCCAGCTAGGGGCATCCAAAGTCTGTGTGAGTCATAGGTCACATGTTGGGAGGAACCCGTTTGTCAATCCCCCGTTTTCGGACCTCTGGGTGTGAGGGAATGATTGAGAAGAAACAGGCTGGAGGGTGAGGGAGCATGCCAAGGATGTTGGCGCCCATGTTTATACCCTCAACATTCAACTGGCCAGCAATGCAGAGCCAGCTCAGGCTGCAACCGTCAACATCTATTTTGGACCTGCTGATATTATGCCACGGCGACGCTCTCCTTGTGGTGAGACTGGGTGGGTTGAAATTGGATTGTCTACCAGCTATGGTGAAAGGCGGTGATCTATAGAAACTGCGCCATCCCACTTCCTGGCCGACATGGAAGGGCAGTTACTGTGTTGGACACGTTTGGTTTCTGCGTCCCTCAATGGTACCTTTCTTAAAACAGGGTTCACACGATGCGCCACGGCTCTGAGGGTTTTTGTATTACACCCTGGGATTACACCCTTGGGATTACACCCTTGGGATTACACCAGCAGAATGGTTCAACATAACATGTTTTTGTCCGGACATGTGCCTGAATGGGGTCAATACCCAGTGGGTGTATTCCCCGGGTGCAATACAAACACCCTTAGAACGGCTGGGTGTTGGGAGCAGACGTCCTGTTCGGCGTCCACTCGAAGAGGCCGACGTGGAGCTCAAAGGCACCTCGCTGGCTGCCACGGAGGATACCTTGGCGAAGCTGGGGGAGGACTCGTCCGACTCACCGCAGACGGGTCTGGTTTCGGGCTCAAAAAGGGCGGCAGATGCCGCGGGAGAGGCAGGGGTTGGTGCTGGCTTTTTCTGCAGGGGTCGAGCAGCAAGGGGTGGAAACTTGTGGTGTGCTCTGTCAGACTCGGCCTGGGGGGGGGGGGCGGGGGGAGGGGGGGGCGAGGGGAGGGAGGGGAGGGAGGGGAGGGAGGGGAGGGAGGGGGGGAGGGAGGGAGGGGAGGGAGGGAGGGGAAGGGGGGGGAGGAGGGGGAGGAGGGGGAGGTTCTGTTGACGGGTTCCTTGGAGGGTTGACTGTTGGGAGGACTGCACGCAGCTCCTGGCTGGCTTTGACAAGACCTTGGCAGACAGGCAGAAGCAGATCTACCAGCTGAAGGACACGAACATCTCAAGCCCCCAAAACGCCCAGGTGGGTCTATTTTTTTGCCTACCACATGTTGTGAATATGGTGTCTCTGCTTCCCCCCTGCAGGACTGCCAATGTTTGATCTTGGTTCTGGTTTTGTGGTTTTGTGCCTCCTGACATTTGCAGGATTCGTTTGGATTGGGCTGGGGGGTGCTGGGTGCAAAGCAGGTACTGGAAAGTTCCTCAGGATTCCTTCGGGAAGCGTGAGGAAGCAAAATAGATAGACCTCCCTTTCTCCATGACTGCTCCCAGGCTAAACTGGGGTGTGCCACAAAACGTGCTATACCATTCAATAAGAGTCCTAGACATCCTTTTCCACTGGGCAGTGGTTTGAGGATAGCGTGGTCCCTTTAATGGGAAGAACATGCATCCCCAGAGCTGCAGGTTGTTTGTTGGAGCTATACCAAACTTGACCCCGGAATCAGGGGACCCGAAACAGGTTCTCAGCTTGCTGGGGACCATCGTGTCGCATCCGAAAGAACCCCATTTCTTAGATCCCAACGGAAAACGAGCCCTACATCTGCCATCAAAAAGCCCATGGCCATGAATTTGAAGAAGGATCCACCTCCAAAATGGTTGGTAAAATGGTTGGTGGACATACATCATCAGCTACATGGCGTCCATAAGATTCCTTTTATATATAGAGATATGCATATATATATATATATACATACATATATAAACAATTCCCCCACACGTCTTTCGCCAGGATGTGGCGGAGATCCTTGGGGGCGCGACGGTGGGCACGCGCACCGGCGTGCGCGCGGGGTTGCTGGAACTGCAGTCCTTGCGCCCGTAGAACCGATCAACACGAAGCGCTCCGTGGAAGACCAGGGCTGCTTAAAAGATACAATTTGCCCATTTCAATCATGGCTTTTTCCACCAAAATAAAGGGACACCGCCACTTACAAGGCAATGTTCAGGGGTATAATGTAAGGATCTCTGTTGACCATAAAGAAGTGGCAGGGCTGGGTAAAACAGGAAAAAACGTTGTGCCCTTATCATCCGGTTGGTCCTCCACAAGAGTATGGTTTGCAAATGGCCACTCCAGCTGGAGCCGAGCTCGTTTCACCCGCCAAAGCTGGGAGCCTGAATTTGGCTTTTAGGGCAGCTTTTTCGCAACCAGCGAGTGCAAGAAATGCGGGAATCAATGGTCGCATAGAGGATCGATGGAGATGGTCGGCCAACAGGGGTGGCTGTTGTTTTGCCGCCGTAGGCACTGATCCAGAAGGCGGTATTGCGTTTGAAATGTCATTATTTGTCATTTGCTTGATGCGCACCTAGTGCGCGTGCCACCTGCCAGAAAGGTGTGTTTGTTGGTCGTGCAGGGCTTGACAGGCCAGGGTCAATCGGCCCAAGGCGTTTGGCATGATAGTCCCTGAAACACTGAAACTTCCAGCCGGAAGATATGCCCAAGAAGCCACACCCCAGTCATATTGCTTATGCACTTCCAATAGAGATCAAGATGTGGTTCAACCATGTTCAACCGGCTTCAGACTTTGATCAGCTTGATGAACAAGGCTACATTCCTAGCCACTCATTACCTGTCGTATAGAACACAAATATGGGTTTGTCGGCTAAGGCGGCTGGCACTGTGGTCGCTGGCCCGCACAACCCTACCATGCGGGTGGGGGCCTTGAGGGGAATAGAGGCAGAGAGTGCGGTGGCTAGGCTCAGCTGTTCGTTTCGTTGTAGGTACGGTGGATGGACAACATCCACTTCGCACCAGTTGGTAGGTATTGTATAAATCGCTATTTAATAGTTGGTAGGTTTCATCCAGTTGGTAGGTGTTTTATGAATCACTATTTAATACTGCGGATGGACAAAATCCTGCACCACCTAAGAAACCCTGGAATGATGATTCCCCTGTAAATACCAACAACCAATGGTTTCCCATGGTTGCAAAGTGGTGCAGGATTTCGTCCACCCACAGTAGTGTTTCATTCATCCCCTTGCCTTTGCCGTGAGAACCTCAAGCAACGCTTGCCAGGCCTTGCTGGAGCGATACACCCAAAGCCAGGACCGCAGATTGCAATGCCTGGAGATTTGCCAGAGCCTGGTGCCGTTCTTTGGCGTGTGACAAAAATAAACGAGATGTTGCCATTGATCCTTTGTTGTGAGCTTCATAGTAGGGTGCAATGGATATTAGGGGTTGTAGTGATTGGTTTTGTGTGCCCTTTGCGATTTGGCTGTTCCACGGTTGCTTTTGGAGGGGCCAATCCGAGATATGTAGATTACCAAGGTCACACGCTCACTGAGCGGGACGAGGATGGGGAGCATCCGCTCTTTCCGCAGAGCCGTGCCAAGCACTCGGATGAAGGATCCTGTTTGTGTGGTGTCCTTCCCAAATAACGTATGGAGGGCAGCGTACTCCCAACAAAGGACCATTTCCCATGTTCATTTTGCGGAATCATGTATGGAGGGGGAGCTCCTGGCTGGATGGGGATGGATTTTTTGTTTGTTTTTCAAGTGCAACCAGCATGAGCTTCTGTTTTTGAGGGCCCCCCAACCAAGAAACACAAGGTTTCCCTTTGGTTTCCCTCTAAAACCGCCCCAAGTGACTGCCCGCAGTGGATGTTCGCTCCTCTGCTCTTGAGTCCCGCGGACGTGAACAGCGACCTGGGCACGTGGCAGGCAGATGGCGATGGGCAGAAGGGCTTCCAGCTGAAGGGATACATGAAAAGGGAAACGGCTGCCCAGCTCTCAAAAGGGCTTGTTTCCCATGAAGACATGTGAGTTTCCCTTGAAAAGATCGCCAGCTGAAAGAAGCCCAGAGGGCAAAAGACTGACTGGATCGCAGTCTGTGCTTCCAAGAAAATGACTGCCATAGCATGCAACATCGCCCAACCGCTTTCGGCGCACCTTGCAGGCCCAACAAAAAGAATCGTTTGATTGCGTTAGGGCTAGAAGGGGCCAATGGTGGTGTTTTATTTCTAGCGGGACCCTGTTTGCTTCAACGTTTGCCAAGGGAAGTCCAAGACTGTCCAAGTTGACAGCGGCCTATTTCCAGGCGTAGTTGATGGGTCCGGAACTGAGCCTTTTCGCGGACAGCATACATGCTCAGAGAGACAGGCATCCAACTGCAGCCGCCGTGTTAGCAAGTGACTGGCCGGAGATTGGACATGGACTGTGTGCGACGTTCTCCCAAGAGGGTGATGTTTGGCAATTGGCTGCGGGGTGATGTTGTATGTTTGCTTCCAGCATGCAGGATGGTTTCTGTGGGTGACACACAGATATTTAACACGTCCTGGCAAATGTAACTGTGTGGCCTTGCCTAACCAGGTCGCCCTGCCCGAAGTCTGCCCAGGCTGGTGGCGAAGGAGACGCAAGCAAGCAGGGGCCTAAGGCCTATGGCTGTTCTGCGATCTCGAACCCGGCTCTCGATGGCCACGGTGCCAAGGTGACACGGGGGACTGAAGTTCAGGATATGGATGCGGGTCACAAACCGGTACCCCGAATGGAATCCTGATAAACGGAAAGGACTAAGTTAAAGCCTGCAGTCCAGATCCTGGTGGCTTCATTTTGACCCAAGCGTCAGCCCTGGCCAGTGGCCTCAAGCAAGGCGGGCGTACGTTCGGACCCCCAAGTGCCACGCTGGTACGGCTTGCTTCCCACAGCCCCGGCTTCAAGGGAGAGAGCACCAGTTGGCAGCTGCTTTCTCCCGGCAACCAGTGGAGTTCGATCCATCCCAACTGCTTGAACATTTTGTTCAACGAATCGGTGCACAGAGAGGCTTCTCAGGTGGGCCATCACCTCGGTTCTCGAGGCACAAAGGAGCAGAATCTCATTTCGCGGGTTCTGCACAAGATTGACACTGCCGCACCCCCAGCGAATTAAGGCTGAGCCGTGGTAAAGCGATTTGGAACTTGGCAACGGAGGTGTAGCTAATTTGTTCAGTGGCACTCGTTTCCCAAGTGACTAGTTTGATTATCCCTAACGTGCCAGTTGGTCTTAGGGCCAAACTACACTGCGAGAAATGACCCGCATCACAAACGAGCAGTTGGTAGCACTCCGCTGTCCTGTCCGAGCAGGTGGAATCTGCGGGCTGGTTCGCGTTTGCAGTATCATGCGGAATCTAAGCGGTGCTGGAGCTGAAACTCGTGAGTGCACCTCATAGTCAGTCCTCACCTTCCCAGCGGTTCAAGGCATCAACGTTCCAAGATGACGATGTTGGAAGAGGCATGTGGTAGAGTTCGCGCATGTGGCTTAGTATTTGGCTGGAGCCTGCAGGCACAAACATAACTCGCACATGTGGATTGGTTCATTGATAGCATAATTCTGGGGTCAAGAAACGGCTGGAGTCCGGCACCAGTTGGCTGTTTGTTGCCCATGCAAAGCAGCTGGGCCCAAAGCCGATCCGTTGACCTTGCGGTTTTCCGATTTTGGTTCATGTGGAACCCATGTTTGTCAAGGGTCCGAAAGACCTTCAATCTCCTGTTCTGTTGGCTGCAAGTCTGCTTCAAAAGAAAGGTGGCCTTTGAGAGGTTACCTTGAAATCAGGTTACAAACAAAGTCCTTTTGCACGGGTTTCTCGGCTGAAATCATGCTCGGCCAAGGAGAGGCTCACGCACGTGAAGGAGGAATTCATGAGGATGGACAACGCATTGAATTGCAAGGCGCGCAAAGCTGCGCTTGATATGCATGCTGTGGATGGACAAATCCTGCACCAGTTGGGATGGATGACGCCCTCAATACTGGGACAAATCACCAAATCGCCCACCAACTAGTGCAGACTTGTGTCCATCCACAATAGCTATGCAAACTGGTCTAGTCAGTGGTCCATCATGGTTGCACTTGTGTTGCTTATGCTGAGTTTTTGTGTGAATAGATTGTGTTTCGATTGTCAAAAGTATGTTTGTTGATTTGAAATAGATCATTTGTTTTAAAGATCTAATCTAGAATGGACATGATGATTGGATTATTCCTTGTTAAAGTCCATATAAGTTCAGTTAGGGTTTGTTACATGATACATTCATAAGTACAATTTCGGAACGAAACGGATCAGAAGTCCAAAAGTCTGTTTCTACCTAGCCCCCAGTACCACCATGGCCGTAAAAAGCTTTAACCGTGTTTCGTCGCATTATTCATACTAATCCCACATCTCCACCAACGGCCCTCCAACATATAGATTTCGAATAGAATTTGAATAAGCCTCAATAAGGAAATGCTTGCTCCGAATCCTATAGGACATTACATCTTAAATCTGGAATTTAGTAGACATGCCTTGCCAGATAGAACTTTACAATCCAGCTAGAGTTTAGATATAATTTGATAAGGGAAGAATAGAATCCGCAATTCTAACCAAACACCAAAGAATCCTAAACCAAAACACTAAGACACTCAACATTTTCCCAGAACTCTTGGCACAGTGAGTGGCTACGTCTTGACACGTGTTTGAGGAATGTTGTTGTTTGGTTTGCTCTTGTTTTTGTTTGGCGTTTCCTCGAGTTTGTTTGGGTTTTTGGCTTTGGGCAGGGCTGATTGAGGCCTTGGTTTTCCTTTCAGGCCTCGGAAACGGCCCTCTCTTGACTCAACTTTCTAACCGGTCTGCCCTTTTGGGATTCGACCGCGCTGTGCTTCTCCATGGCGACGGCCGACAGCCGACGGCCCGACGATGGCCAGGACTTTGTGGAGCTCTTGCTGCCGAACGTGCGGTCCATGGAGGGGGGCGAGGAGCAGGTGGTGGCCTGGCGCCCCAGAGTCGGGGTTCTTCGTTGTTGGGATCAGAGATGGGGGCTCTTTACATATTGTGTTTAGATATGGGCTCTCTGTTTTGTGTTTGTTTGTGGGGGGATTAGCTGTCTTTTTGGAAATTTGCTTGTGGGAGGGATGATGAAAGTATGAGAGTTGTTAAGAAATGCTAGTACCTTACGTGGATTAGCGATGTGTTGACGGTTTCTGGGGACTCTTTGTTTTTTCTTCTTCTTTCATTTGGGGGCGGGGGGGGGGGGGGTAGCTTTGATAATCATAAAATAAAGAAACCAGAATTAATGGAACTGTCTGAAAAGTGATGGACAGGGAAACAGTGCACAGATGTCCAGCTTCCACCCTGTCAGTTTGGTTTGCCCAACTCTTGGGACTGTCACAAGCACCGCAAACACAACATGTCAAAAGGCTGATCGGATATGGGGCATACTGCGGGCATTTCACACAAAGTCTGGCTCTTTCAAAGCGGTAGACCATTCAATCCCCGGCCAGGCAAGAGCGCCGAAGTGTTTGAAGCATCATTGGAATATGACAATACCAGTATCGTGGTATGTATCGAAAGCAGCTGGGTTGACCCTGCAACAGTCAACATGCGTGCAACTCAGCTGCGAGTCTAGTGAAGTAAAGGCGCGCTTGACAATTGGCTCTTGTGCGGTTACTTTTCGACATGCTTGTAGTGATGCACACGCATAGCTCTTGCGCCTATGATATGTTGTATTCATCTCAAAGTTGGCAGTGGGCCATGAGCGAGAGACCAGGTAGACAAGTGCCAGATCGCTAAGTCTTTGGCATCTCCGCCAATAGAACTTCAGTCTTGACGCGGCCGACGAGAGCTTTCTTTCTGGCGCAACGCTGCCTTCAAAAGATCAACTAAGCGGCTTCTACTGGAAGCCGGAAAGGAAGTGACAGTGAGACTAGCAGTGAGCTAGGAGATGACACGCACATGTGCAAGGTGTATGTTACATGCTGATTCGATTGCAGTTGTGTGTTTATCCTGGTCTTCTTTTATGTTTTCTAACGCCAGGTTAAGTGTATTTGGTTTGGCTCTTTGGCACAGGAAGTCGTGCCTTTGAGCGCCTGAGGAACAACGCATCTGCATCTGCAGGAATCCCCTTCGGATCTTTCAACAACATTGTTTGGAAACCAGGGGGTTCGAAGGGAGTGTGCATTTATCGAAGTGCACCCGTGGCTTGCTCGGGGAGGAGGACCCACTCTCGCTCCAAAGTAGCACCAAAATAATATCCTTGGAGTTTTTGTCCTGAAAAGGCTTTGAACAATGAAACAGATGGTGACTTCAATGGTTCATCGGTGAACAGATGAGCAATTTCTTGGTGGACCTCCCCCCAAATTTGTTAGTGCAGACATTTTCAGCTCTATCAAACTGCCCTAGGCGGCCCTGGAGCTGCTGCACTCGGACATCGGCCAGGGTGGGGTTCTCAGCGCTGGCAACCAATGGCCTGGGCTCTGGCAAGTGCACATGTACCCTCCCAGCGATTCCATGGTTTGGTGCACAGACCCCTGTAGAAAGACGACTTTCCTCTTGGTGAGTTGGCCTTTTTGCACTTCCAGGTTAGTTGGTGGGAGGGTACACCATGGTACACCAAATTTTGAAACTCATCAGACAAATGTGGCACCCATGAAGGTCTCTGACTTGTGGTTCGAAAGGTGTAGGTGATTTCGGGCTGGTGAGTCATGGTCAGCAGATCAATCCGGATCAAATCCGTGGCTCAGGCGTCAAAGATCCTGAAGGCCCTGTGGAAGAGAAGGAGGTGAAGGAAGAGGTGGTGCTCTCAGCTTCTGCCACTGGAACTATTGCAACGCAAGACGCTCCAATTCAACTTTGATGTATGTACTTCGTCAGAAAGCGTTTGTGTTTGTTGCCTCTTTTCGACACACACACACACACTATTTGGTCATCCGCAGGGCGAATTCGCAATGCAATCTGTGTGGCAAGTGTGGAACGGTCCGTTCTCACGCCCTTTTAAATTGCATAAACAGGCTTTCCGGGTCCAAACCTGACCGTGCGCACCATGGTGTAGTGTGAACTTCAAGAAGCGCAGCGGTTGTTTTGCCCGTGCCGTACGGCGACTGTTGACCTCCGAGGCCGATCCATTCGTTCGGTTGACTTCTTCGACATACGTACAACTGCCACGTTTTCCGGTTTGCTGCACTGTCAGACCAAAGTTCCCCTCATGTCCAAGTGCAAACACGCGAGGTCGGTCCAGTATGTCGTCCAAGTGCCTGATTTACAGCAAGCTTTTGGGGGAACGGGCTTGCACGTCAGGTCGCTCGAAGTGCGGAGGGGGCACCTCCACATGTTGGGTGTCATGTCGGTTTTCTTCCGGAATAGACAGCACATAAGTTGCTCTGATCAGAAAAGGTGCGTTCCACCCTCGACATTCCTGAAGGAGTGATTCTGACTTTGCCAAACAAATGCAAAGCTCTGAAATTCAAAAACAAAAGATTATCAGATTGGCAATGTTAGCTTTCTTTCTTCTCCCTTAATTCCATTAGTAGCTTTCTGGTGGGTTCCCTTGAAGCACCATCCAAAATCTTGGTGGCCCCTTAGCTTTTTAGCCTTTTCGTGTTTAGTGGGGATGTCCATTTAACCCACTAAAAGTCAAACTTTTAGCGGGGGATCTGAAAACGGACAGCCCAGCAATGAGTGTCCAGCTGGCACGCAATGGCCAGTTTCTTCCGCAGCCGTGGCAGTTGAAGTGCCAGCTCCTCGCCCGAAACGGCCGGGATTTGTGTTTGGGGTACCCTTGGTTTCAGCCCAGCGGCTTTCTTGAGGGGCTT
>CAUJNA010000916.1:83369-132682 GCA_963377175.1 Effrenium voratum | reverse complement strand
TTGTCAGGAAGGAATTTTGTCAGGAAGGGATTTTGTCAGGAAGGGATTTTGTCAGGCAGGGATTTTGTCAGGCAGGAATTTTGTCAGGCAGGAATTTTGTCAGGCAGGGATTTTGTCAGGAAGCGGGCTCTGCCAGGAAGCGGGCTCTGCCAGGAAGCGGGCTCTGCCAGGAAGCGGGCTCTGCCAGGAAGGAGAGTCAGCTTTGGAGTTGGGTGTTGTCTTCTTCTGCGGGGGGCGCGGAAGGGGTGCAGAGCACGCTCCTTTGCAGAGCACGCTTCTTTGCAGAGCACGCTTCTTTGCAGAGCACGCTTCTTTGCAGAGTACGCTTCTTTGCAGAGCGCTCTCCTCTGCACAGCACGCTTCTTTGCAGAGCACTCTCCTCTGCACAGCGCGCTTCTTTGTAGAGAACTCTCCTTTGTAGAGAACTCTTTGCAGAGAAAGCTTCTTTGCAGAGCACGCTTCTTTGCAGAGCACTCTCCTCTGCACAGCACGCTTCTTTGCAGAGCACGCTCCTTTGCAGAGCACGCTTCTTTGCAGAGCACGCTTCTTAGCAGAGCGCTCCTTTACAGAGCACGTACGCTCTTTGGCAGCTTTGCAGAGCACGCTTCTTTGCAGAGCGCGCTTCTTTGCAGAGCACACTTCTTTGCAGAGCACACTTCTTTGCAGAGCACGCTCCTCTGCGCAGCACGCTCCTTTGCAGAGCACGCTCTTTGCAGAGCACGCTCTTTGCAGAGCACGCTCCTCTGCACAGCACGCTCCTGTGCAGAGCACGCTTCTTTGCAGAGCACTCTCCTTTGCACGCTCCTTTGCAGAGCACGCTTCTTTGCAGAGCACGCTTCTTTGCAGAGCACTCTCCTCTGCACAGCACGCTTCTTTGCAGAGCACTCTCCTCTGCACAGCACGCTTCTTTGCAGAGCACTCTCCTTTGCAGAGCACGCTTCTTTGCAGAGCGCTCTCCTCTGCGCAGCACGCTTCTTTGCAGAGCACGCTCCTTTGCAGAGCACGCTTCTTGCAGAGTACGCTTCTTTGCAGAGCACTCTCCTCTGCGCAGCACGCTTCTTTGCAGAGCACTCTCCTCTGCACAGCGCGCTTCTTTGCAGAGCACTCTCCTTTGCAGAGCTTCTTTGCAGAGCACTCTCCTCTGCGCAGCACGCTTCTTTGCAGAGCACTTTGCAGAGCACGCTCCTTTGCAGAGCACGCTTCTTTGCAGAGCACTCTCCTCTGCACAGCACGCTTCTTTACAGAGCCCCGAAAAGGAGCTGAGCAAGGTTGCCCCAAAAAGGAGCAAGGGTCCTGGACCGGGGCGTCCAGACGCTGAAGAAAGACCTGGCCACGAGGGTGCGCAGGGCGGGCAGTGGAGCGACCACTTTGAGCGGGCGGGGCGCTCGGAAGGCGCCCGCGTCCTCCACCGCCTTCACGCGCCGGTCGGTGAGGTCCTTGTTGTGCTGGAACTTGTCGGCGTTGTCTTGGAGGACCCTGAACTCTGTGGCGGGCTCTTCTCCACGTCCTCGGGCGCGCCGTGCACCGTCTTGTGGGCCGCGCGTTGAGGCCGACAAACGCGGCAAGGAGCTTCAACCCTCAGTACGGCGACGTCTCTGCAAAGGAGAGTGCTCTGCAAAGAAGCGTGCTCTGCAAAGAAGCGTGCTCTGCTTTGGAGCGTGCTCTGCAAAGGAGGGTGGTCTGCAAAGGAGCGTGCTCTGAGAGGAGCGTGCTCTGCAGAGGAGCGTGCTCTGTAAAGGAGCGTGCTCTGCAAAGAAGCGTGCTCTGGAAAGAAGTGTGTTTTGCAAAGAAGCGTACTCTGCAAAGAACTCTGCAAAGGAGGTTGCTCTGCAAACTCTGCAAAGAAGCGTACTCTGCAAAGAAGCGTGCTCTGCAAAGAAGCGTGCTCTGCAAAGAAGCGTGCTGTGCAGAGGAGAGGGCAACAAAGCTGTTTTTTTAAATGGAGGCGCTAAGGGACCTGGCCGACGACTTCAACGTGCGGGCCCGCGGAAGCTGTACCAACTCGCACGGCAGCGCGACCTCGACGTGACGCAGGCTGTGGCCTTCGAGGCGCTGAAGGCCGACGTGGACCGGCAGGCGCAGGCGCCTCGGCCGCGCGCTGGGCAAGTCGGCCGCCGAGGGGCCGAACGACCGCTGCAGGCGACCTCATCGACTTCAATCAGAACACGCGAGGGAAGACGAAGTACGGCCTGGTGGTGATGGACGTCTTCACCCGGGAGGCCGCCGTGGAACCTCGCAGAACAAGAACGCCGAGACGGTGGGCCGCGCCGCCAAGCGCGCCGCGCGGGAGCGACGGGGGACGACGGAAACTTTGTGGTCACGACAGACCTGGAGGAGCCTGCACACACAGCTACTTGTTCTTCGGCCCCCGCTGGGCCTGCCAGGCTTCCACCTCGTCCAGCCGGGCCTGCTTGCGCACCCCCGCAGCACGCTGGTGGTGAGGTGCGCGCCGCAGTTGCACAAGCCTCACGGCGCCCTGGCAGAGCCCGCTTCCTGACAAAAACCTTTCCTGACAAAATTCCTTCCTGGCAGAGCCTGACAAAAACCTTTCCTGACAAAATTCCTTCCTGGCAGAGCCCGCTTCCTGACAAAATTCCTTCCTGACAAAACTGCGGTGACGTGCGTGCCGTCAGTTACCTCTCCGTTGTCCAGGACCTCCGGGATATTGCCGGTGACAGGTCCTTCAAACATGTTTACATATGTTTTCGCCGACGCCTTAGTCCAGTGTGGAGGGACCGCTGCGGGGACGGGGAGGTGCGCAGGACGCTTCAAAGAAATATGCCCGCGCTGCTGGAGCTCTTCAAGGGCACCGGATCAATTGGAAGGGCCTTCGAGGCCAGGGGCTGGGAGGTGGTCAGCTTGGACATCCTGCCCAAATTCACACCCACCATCTGCTGCGACATTCTGCGCTGGGACTACCGCGCCGCCTTCCCGCCCGGGCGCTTCGACTTTGTGTGGGCGTCACCCGTTTGCACCGAATACTCCCAGGCGCTCACCACAAGGCCCCGCAGGCTCCACGAGGGGGATGCGCTGGTGCTTCGGGCCATCGAGATCATCGCCTACCTCGCGCCGCGACTCTGGGCCATCGAGAACCCGCAGACGGGACTGCTCAAGACAAGGCCCTTTATGCAGCGCCTCGGATTCGTCGACGCCACATACTGCTTGTACGGTACACCCTTTAAGAAGCAGACACGCTTCTGGACGAACATGCGCTGGGCGCCCAGCTGCGGACTCTGCGGGCCCGGCAACCGCTGCGAGGCCTGGGAGAACGGCAGGCACGCACGCGCCGCACAAAGGGGTCCCCGGAAAATCGGCCAGCGCTACGAGAACGTTCGCAGGCAGTCCCGTGAGCTGCTGTACAGCATTCCAGCGGCGCTCTGTGACGAGATTACGGCGGCGGCAGAGGCGAGCAAGACTTAACCGGAAAGCCGGCCCGGCCCGGAGGAGTCCAAGCACAGAAAGCACGCGGAAGATGCCAGGGATGGAAGCATTTAGATTTTTATATAAAAGTAAAATCCAAGGTCCGGCCCAGAGAGTACCGGCGCAGAAAGCACGCGGAGAGATGGAAGCATTTAGATTTTCAAATCCAGGACCCGGCCCAGAGGAAGGATGGTATGCGCAAGGGTTGCCTACTCCAACAATATTGCAGTTACGGACCCAGCAAAGCTTGCGCAGGAATTCACGCAGCCTCACTTCTACACACCGCCTGCAAAAAAAGCTCGGCGTGCAGACGTGAGGCTACAAGGCAAATTGCAAGCAAATCGAGGGTGCGTTACGTTGCAGCGCCCTGGCTGCAGGAGCAATTCTGGACTTAAAATTCTTCGCAGGACAAGGTCGTTTCCTGAGCGGACGAGCTCTGCTGGGTCCGTAGCTGCAATATTGTGGCAGTTGGGAACCTTTGTGTGTAGAGAGGCAGGGCACTCCCGCACTTGCCGCCCGGCTTCCCTGCGTCGAATTTGGGAAGTAAGGCAAAGGGACGAACTCATGGGGAAGATCAAGCTGTTTCCTACGACAGAGTAAAACCAGCAAGCAGCCCTCGGACCCCGTGGTGCCCCAGGTGCCATGCACGGGCATCTTCCTCGGCCCATCAAAATCCGGCAAGACCGTGGCGCAAGATCACCAAGACATCCAAGAAGTTGGAGATGAAGAAACTGTACCAGGTCAATCCTGGAGGACTACGCAGATAGCCCGCAGCTCCACAAGCCTCACGGCGCCTGGACACGCTCTTCATCCAAGGCCGGCGCATGCAAATCAGCACCTGGGTGAGGTCCCAGAAGAGGCTCATCAGCGCAGCGGTGGCGTTTCGCACTGGAAAAAGAAGCCGATGGGAGCGGCGCTCAGCTTCCTGGGCCAGAAGCTGTTCGCCAGCTCCACGCTGATCAACGCGAGGTGTGAGAACATCTCCTGCTGCACCTCCGTCGCAGCCGTGCAGTTGCCATCGTCCGCCGGACGGGTGGCTTACTTAGAAAAGGCATGACGACTATCTACGTGGACAGCCGCAAGAGGGTGGCCAGAATTTGAGGTCGACCTGGGAGAGCCCTGCACCTGCAGAGCGACGCCCGGCTGGCCGTCTACTCGCAAGGAGAAGCGCCAGATCAAGGGCGTGCCCAAGAAGGCGGTGACCAACGTCCGGCATCTTGAGTACAGGAAGGGCTGGAGGAAGGCAGCCCTGCGCTCGCGACCCATGGTCAGCAAGCTCTGCAGCGCGGCGATGCAGCGTGGCTGTCCAGCTTCGCGGTGACCCGGTAGGGACTGGATGGTGCGTTGTTGCCCGAGCAGCCGTGTTCACGGCCAGGTCTGCCACTTGAGCGTAGGGCGCCAGAGCGAGGGCCAGCTGGCCTGCGGTGACGTGCGTGCCTTCCGTTACCTTTTCGTTGTCCAAGACCTCCGGGATGTTGCCGGTGACTGGTCCTTCAAACATGTTTTCTTAGGAGTCCTTGCGCGAAGTCGCCCCTGGAAGAGGCTACTTCGGAAAACGTGCGGTTATCACGAAGTGAGGCGTCGGAGGACTCACTTCGGAAAAACTCACCAAGGTCGGAGTTGGACGAGTTTAGCCACGGATCGGAGGCCCGAACGGGGCGTTGGGAGTTGTCCGCAGTGAGGGGTGGCAGCACTGACTGCGGACAATGGTGGTCTCGACAGAATTTCGAGTCGACCGAACCCGGCTTCCCATGTGTTTCGCCGCCGTTGTTGGTCCAGTGGTTCAACAGCGGCGCGTTGGCTTGCGGGTTCTTGCCCCGCGCGGGCTCGATTCCTGCCACGAGCGCACGTGAGTACCATTCAGTCCGGATTCCGATCGTGCTTCGTCAGCGTGTGGGAGTTTTCCGAAGCGGGGGGTAGCAGCCGGTGCTTCGGAAAAACTCTTGGACTTCGGACAAGCTTCCCCGAGTACGTGTCATGGGGTGACACAGTCCGTGGGTGGCCTTGGATGTGGAGCGTAGCGTGTGTTAGTTTCTGACACATGCTTGGGTACGAATCCAGTACGTCGAGACTCGTGCTATGGACCACTGCAGCTGCTGAGAAAGCACAAGCAACACTTGTGCTTTAGCTCGGGAAGCGAGGCCGGCTGGGCGGCTTTGCCCGGAAAGCGAGGCCGGCTGTGCGGCTCCGCCCGGAAAGCGAGGCCGGCTGGGCGGCTTCTGTTTTTTGTGCTGCAAACTCTGGGAGGGATACTGTTCTCACCGTATAGCTCCCAGAAAAAAAAGCACACACTTGGCGCACGTTTTGGCGCACAGCGATGGCCCGGCGCACCCTGATCATGGCATGTGTGGGTCACACCCACAGATGATCGCGGCATGTGTGGGCCACACCCACAGATGATCGCGGCGTGTGGATGACTTTTTGCTGAAAACCAAGCTCCAGAAGCTCAGGGAGGGATACCGCTCTTGCAGGTATCGCTCCCACACTTAAAAAAAGCGCATTCGGTACACATTCGGTCTCCGGCGATGGCCCGGCATTTGCTCGGCAGTGGCCCGGCAGTGGGTTTTTTGGGCAAAATCGGAAGCTTGGAGCGAAGTCGGAATTCCGACCTCGGCGGGAGAGCGAAGTCGGAATTCCAACCTCGGTGGGGGGCGAAGTCGGAATTCCGACCTCGGGTGGCGGGGCTCGGCAGGCTGGCGTTGAGGCTTCGATGCCAGGCTGGACGTGGCTCGGCTCGGCAGGTTGGCGTCGAGGCTTCCATACCCAGGCCATTGTTGAGGCAATATTGAGTTGTCTTGAAGCAACGAAAGCGCAACATTGGATCAATATTAACATAGCCCGGACAGCAGCAGCGAACTGCAGCGGAGCAGCAGCGAACTGCAGCGACAGCTGCAGACTGCGCGCGAAAGCGCGAACATAGAACATCGCACCTCTCTCTTTAGAGGGGATTCCCCAAATCTATTGCACCTGGGAGGCTTCTGACACTCGTCCGTCCAGGAAACGACCTCGTCCTGCGAAGGATTCGAAATCTAAAATGCTGCGTGCAGGCGTGTGGCTGCAACAAAATGACCCCTAGATATGCGGTTTGGCAAAATGCCCCGCAGCTGCCTTCGTTTCTGCAAGGCGAGCCGCCTCAAAGGAAACCCTTTTTTTGGAACCCTCGGTCGTCGGTCGGTCGTCGGTCGGTCGTCGGTCGGTCGTCGGTCGGTCGTCGGTCGTCGGTCGTTCGGCCGTCGGTCGTTCGGTCGTCGTCGTCGGTCGTTCGGTCGTTCGGTCGTTCGGCAGTTCGGTCGTCGTCGTCGGTCGTTCGGTCGTTCGGTCGTTCGGCCGTTCGGTCGTTCGGCTGTCCGTTCGGTCGTCGTCGTCGGTCGGTCGGGGAACCCTATTTTTTCCCTGGTTTTTTAGCTCGCCTTGCAGAAACGCAGCTGCGGGGCATTTTGCAAGCATATCTAGGGGTCGTTTTGTTGCAGCCACACGCCTGCACGCAGCATTTTAGTTATCGAATCCTTCGCAGGACGAGGTCGTTTCCTGGACGGACGAGTGTCAGAAGCCTCCGAGGTGCAATAGAATCCGTTTGGGGAATCCCTTCAAAAGAGAAAGGCCAAGCGTGGTGAATGCATGGGGAGCCTTGACAGAACTGCCACTCCCTCGTCTGCCCTCTCTTACAGTCTTAGTTGCACTTGTTTCCGAAAGACAAGGAAATCAAATTTTAAATCACCAATCAAGACGGATTTGTCAGCAATGCTGGGGGATTGCAATCGACTCCAATCCAACAGTCTCCCGAACCCTGCTTTTTTGGTTTCTCCCAATTTCTGTGATGCACAAAAATATGGAAATCAACAGTCCTAACGCAAGGGTCTGAATGGAAGTCATGGCATCACGGATGTTCCCAACTTCTGTGCGGACTTGGCTGGCGAGCAACTCGTTGGCCTTAGCACGTTGCTGTGCTTGCTGGGTCTGCCATTCCTAGCACCTTGCTCAAATACCGGGGTGCCGCCAGCTCGCACAGGCTGGTGGTGGTTTACTCGAAGGGTCATGGCCATTCATCCACGGGTCACCACTGGCTTGTGATCCAGAACTGGACTTTGGTCATGTTTAGATCCTTGGCGGTACACACACAAAGTCGTTGGTATATGGCTGTAGCGCCGACCAACCACGCTAATGCCACGGACGGTAGTGATGTATCCAAGGTGCGGAAGAACCTGCAAGCGGCTTTCAACCTTTTCCCTGGTCTTACGGACCCGCATGGAGAGTTCATGATAAGGCAACCCTTTGGAATCGTGGGGTGCTTCACTGATGTGCCAGATTCGATTCGATGTGGCATCCTGGACCTGCATGGTCCCTTCAGATTTCTGAAGCTTCGCCCCACAGAGCGAATGGAGTCTCTGATGGTGGTTTGTGATAGCCTAGCAAGAAGCCTTGGCTGGCGCCTGCTGTATTGCCCATGCAGCGTCTGTTTGGGTCAAGTCACTCTGTGCAGTGATGTGGCACGCACTTTGTTGTCAATGGCCTTGAGTGACTCTCATTTCCCTGTGTGAGGGTTGCACGCAAGTCTGCCACCAGAGCTAGTGGCAGGGCAAGTGACGGCATGACACGGGAAATTGGGCCAAGCACCAGGAGACGACAAGGAACGGCAGCGAGTTCATCTGGCACCTGCAATCCAGCAACCATGGTCGTAACTGATCGGGAGAGATCAGGACAACACCAAACGATTTGGCACTGAGCTCATTGAGGATAGGGAGACTGTTTCCCTTGTCATCTTGGAAGAATCCAGGGTGCAATGACAGTTCAGTGATGTCAGGCGTGTCGGGAATCTGGTTTCTTTGTCCCTTGCCTTTGCCTTTGCCTTTGCCTTTCTTCTTGTGGGGGTTAAGCCCTTGTAGCTCACTGGCAATGTCATGATCTGCGATTTTCTGAAGAATGGCCTGAGACCTTGCATCAGACTTGGGCATGTCAAGAATCGCTCCTTGCGGCAACTTGTCATGCAATGAATCGACAAGCTTGCCAACCTGACGAATGGGGTGTCAGTCAATCAGACACCGCGCAAGTCCTGCATTGATGGCATTGAATTTACCACCACCCTCCCTTCAACCCGGGAAGGTACACACGAACAATGCCTGCAATGTCTCTCACTTGTTTCTCAAGGTCAAGGAGTCTGGTGTAACCTGGTCGCAAAATTCAAATGACAGGATGCTGCAAGACCGATGTCTCCATTGGCAATGAGCAAAATGGGAAGGTCCTGGCGACAAACAAAAAAACGGCACGGCGGACAGTGTCGTCAGAGTCAATCCAGAGTTGATCGGCTTGTGTCCAGCCAAATTTCACGATTTTGCACACGAATCTGGTGCACACATCCGGCCTGGTTTGGGGCCGGCCGGGATTTGGAACGATGTCACTCCAACAGGCCTTGGGACACACGAGCCGAAGTTGCGAGTTAGGAGAGTGCAGGGTTGTGGGATCAAGGGGTTTCTCCCCACTTCTGTGATACAAGGGAATCCCCCTTTATATGAAGGAAATAGTCTTTGGGAAGCCGTTTCTGTTGTATCACAGAAGTGGTCATTCCCCACAGCCCTGGGAGAGTGTGACCGACAGCTGCCATCATGGGTGCCCTCTCGGCCTTGACTCTGGATTAGAAGTGCCAATTTCCTTGGTGCTGGAGCAACATGGTGTTGGCACACGGATTCAAAATTGGCTCTGGCAATCTGAACAGGGTTGACAAATGTTGTTCTCTTAGCCAATCAAGACTGATGCCTGGTGGCAAGGGACGTTTGCCGGAATGGTAGTACAGTGCGTGGCTGATGGCACTGCGTTCAAGGCGGACTGCCTCCGCCTCTGGAAGAAAAGAACACAGACCACTGGTCAACGAGGGCATGCGTACCCTTGTTGGATCCCCCGAAGGCCGGTTTAAACAAGTCTCAACACACAGGCAGTGAAGTTGCCTTGCCCGTTGAACCAGCACAAAAAGGGTGCGTTACTGCCTCCAGCAGCCCAGTGCAGGTTGCACGAACAACAACACCAGTCAGGGCGTTTGCAGGGGTGTTCCATGGAATGATCCGGCCATTTACCCTAACCTTTGTACTGCGCTGCATTGATGGGCAACAAGGCCTCCGGGCAGCAAGACCAAAACCTGCCCGCCGAGCCGGCAGCCCAAAGCGCGCGCCACCCCAGACCGAAGCCAAGCACGTGTCCATGCTGCCTAGTCCTTCCAGAGTGTGACTTTAGCGATTGCTCACATTTTGTCAAGTCCGTGTTTGCCTTCCGCTGGCACCGAAGTTTTTTCATCCGAACAGGATTCAACATCAATCCACCAGCATCACTTGGCAGAGGATATGCTATGGCAGTTGAGTTTAGTTTCGTGACTTGTAACAAAAACAACGGCAGCCAGCAACACGCACATTGACAGCGGCCGGGGCCAAGCTAGCACCAGAGGGGGGCATTGAGCGGGGTATGCGCATGTTGGCAACCGTGGACGCCGCTTTTGAGATCAAAATCTATGAAGTTCATGTTTTTCGTTTTTTTCGTTTTTTTCTCGCGTGCATCATGGCGGAGGCCAGCTCTCCTTGCTTTGTTTGATCTGCATTGAATCCCACACACGACGTGTGAGTTCGCCAGCAAATCCTTGCTTGTGGACATCCGTTAGGTGCCGCCAGTCCCCGAGGGCTATGAGATGCGTGATTTGTGCAGAGAAGACTTCCACAAGGTGGGCGCGGCACGCTTTCTGGAGCCTGCAGGTTGATTGGGTGAAACGCAAAAACAACTGAGGCCTCATGAAGGCATTGCAAGAGGCTAAACAAACAAAATGGCATTTGATTTTCTATCTATTGATGGATCCCGCATGTAGCGCAATGTGCTCTTGTGTAGCATGTTCGGTCCAGTTGCTCGGAATCGCATTGAAGTGTATTTAAAAGGGTTTCCGAATCCCAAAGCTGCCCTCCCAGTATGCCAAGCCGTCAGTAAAGTTCTTGAGATCATTACAACAATCGCAGCGTGTTGTTCTAGAATGAAAGCCTTAGCGAGGTGCTTGCTGCGAAAGGCTGCACTCATTTTGCAATGGAACATGATGTCGGCAAAAGGTAAGTCTCCTAGGTTGCAACACATGTGAAAGAACTGCAAGATATTCAAAGATACCAGATACAGATAAGAAGGAAAAATCAACAACATGTCAAGATACGACCACAAGATAGAAAGTCGTCTACAGGACATTGCCCACGTATCCAAATAAAATATAAATGTTCAGAAGACTCTGAAAACTACCAGATGTAAATATCATAAAGTAGAATGAAGGTGAGAGACTTCTCAGAAAGTCAAGCAACATGAAAATGGAAGTACGTATGACAATGAACCCTGCATGTTTATTTGGCACAGCTTGTAACATAGCATATTGGCATAAGAAGTAGTTTGAAGAAGATGCGGATAGACACATTTTTCCTTTTTTTTTTTTTCTTTTTCCATAGACGATTTTACTAATGATGAGCGGGACAAATTCGGTTTTGTTATCAGCGGAATTCCTGTGAGGATTATTAGGCGATAGAACGTGCACATTAAAACCATGATAAAGAAGAACGCCACAAGGAAGAACTGGACATAGACAATGAAGACAAAGCACCTCCTTAATATTGAATTGTCATGATCATGTGCTTCACAAAGCCATTCCATTAAAGCTGGAATGGAGTTGCGGTACCTCTCCACAAACTCATTTGGCGGCTTGTGGGGGATCAGTGAGTGTCACATGTGGGGCAGTGTTTTGTAGTATGGGGTTTTTCACGCAGTCGGGCCCACATGGTCCAATCTGAAGCATCCAGGGTAAAGATGACTTGATTGCGGAGCAAACATGGTTGGTGGAAGTAAACCCCCATCTGAATTGTGGTTCCCAAACAAGAACCACACTGAGATGTACAGCTTGGGCACCTGGGATTCGCCTGCTTCAGGGCCTAATCCCGCTTCTGGCGCAGCTTACTCAGGCTCGGGACCTTTTGGCGTCTCTGCCTTGTTTCGTTTGCAGCTGTGTTTTCTTCTTTCCTTGGCTTGCTTGTTCGTTTGTTCGTTTTACGATTTCGAGATGGGGATTGGGGAGGCCGGGTGACAGCAAACCGGATTTCTCTACGTTTGTCTTGTGTGTGGGCTCGCATCTTGCTTTGAGACTTAGATGTCCAAAGTCAGGTTCATATTTTTGCTGATCCGTGGTTTCAAATCAGTTATTTTGGATTCGAGTGTTGAAACCCACATTTTTCTGGCCATTTTGCTTTCGGACGAAAGTCCCGACCGGGTTTGGTCGTTTTCACAGGCTGTGAAGTTTCCCAGTCGCTGTTGAGGTGGATGACCTGTCCGAGAGTCGCTTCCTTGAGATTTTCGAGCTTCGCCAGCGGCAGGAGCGGCGCTGGTGGGTCGGGGTTGGGACCGAAGGCTGGTTTGTGCCTGTGGCAGGATGATGAGTGGTACAGACTTGGGCTCCCCTTTTCCTTTGTTTTTCCTTTTCGCTAAAGACCATGCGGGGGATATACCATATCATGCCAACTCTTTGGAGGGCGAAAGAGGGAAGTGAATCCGCCCTTGTTGTTCCTCATGGGGGATGGCCAGCAGCCAAGAGGATTTGGGGAGGGCTTACCCATAGCAGGAGTTTGTCTCCGTCCTCGCTTCTTTAATGCTCATGATAGTTACAAGAGGTCGTAACCTTTGCTTGAACAGCCAACGTTAAATTTTTCGGCTTTCTGGGTAGTCAGCCAAATGAGAAGGTGGGATGTAGGGCTGGAGGGTCCAGGCATGGAACACATATATGGTACAGCCTTGCCAGCCCCCCCCCCCCCCCAATGGTTACCCCCCCACCCCCCCTGTGGTTGTGGTCCTGTGGTTGGGTTGTGGTGGTTTAGGGTTCGTTTAGAATTCGTTTAGGGTATATTTAGGGTGTATTTAGGGTTAGTTTAGGGTTGGTTCAGGGTTGATTTAGGTTGATTTATGTTGATTTAGGGTTGGTTTAGGGTTGGTTTAGGTTTAGAGGTCTACGGTTTAGGGTTTGGTTTGGGGTGTATTTGGTTGGTTTATGGTTGGTTGCGGGTTGGCTTGTCCTGGGGGTGCCGGGGTGTCGGGGTGCGAGTTCAGGGGGACCGTAGGTGCCAGGATCCGGGGCTCGGGGTCTCGGGCCGGGGGGGGGGGTCCTGGGGGACCATACCATATGGGGGGGGGGGGGTAGCAACACGGAACACGGGACCATACATGCATATCACGTTTCGATTCAGGGGCTGCAAGAACCAGAAGGCCAGAAGGGCCTTGCCCAGGCAGAGGTTTATCGTTCGCTGGTCATCGAGCACTGCGAGTCCAAGCAGCTTGTGGCCACGGCCTCCTTGATTGTGGAGGCACAGAGAGCTGCACCACGAACTTGCGAGAAGCAAATCGCAAAGCGCCCAGGCGAAATTTGTTCATGGAGGCGCGTGTGTCGGCCACGTTGAGGACAGCTGTTGACAGGTTGCAGAGTTGGCTCATGCACCTCGGCTGTTCTCAGTGGAACAGCGTTTGGTGACTGGTGTGGACGTTTGCTGTCCGCGACAGTGGGAGACATGTGGTTGCAGTTTCAACCTTCGTATTGGAGACGCTGCTTCTCTTCAAACACTCCACAGCCACATAATTTTCAGGACGTAGTCGTGGACGACCATCATCGGGGCAAAGGCCCGGGCAAGCTGAATTGGCTGTCAAAAGGGTCTTTTCTGACCAAGGTAAAGCTCTGCGTTCTCGCTTTGAAGAATATTGGGTCCAAACCCTGTTTTTTCTTTGCCTGAAGTGTTTATGTTGCTGGTCATGCATTGGGCAGTCTTGGAGTTCCTGTGATCAGACTCTTCGTGCCGGGACCACCGCGTGTCCCAACTTGGTTGCATGTCTGGCAGAGCGCGTGGCAGTTCTCAGACAAATTGCCGCTGTCGCGCGTCATGTTTTCTTGATGTGCCTCAGCCAGGCCTAGCAAAGTCTCTCATGAATGAGCTGGCGGAGGATGCCCGCCGACGGAGGTGCTACAAGGCGCTAAGGAACTCTCGAAAGGTCAGTTTAGCTTTTTGTTCTGGGTCACTCATTCTGCTTCCGCACTTTTGAACCAGCAAGTCTTGAAAGAAGTGTCTCTCCGGAGGTGATCCTGGATTGCAAGGAATCCAACGTGGGCCTCTACGAAAAGTGCCTCATCTTTGTCTGGGTGCATTGCTGCCCATCCAAGTTTTAGGAATCTTTGCAGCTGAGGTGTGGATACAAAGTTTGTGACCGGCAAATGAGATTAGATATTCCAGCCAGCGCGGCTAAGCCGTGAAACACGTTTTCCGTTCGTAGAGGGCTCGGTTGAACACGACCGTTCCTCGCCCCTACCAAAGAGCGATCTTGATGCGCTTGGTGCAGCTTTTGATGCCAGTGCTCCATTAAGGCTGTCCTGTAAGAAGACTGGAGGCTGGTGCATTCTGGAATGAGCGGCTGTTTTGGATGACGGCAGATCAGGTTGTTTTTACAAGTTTTCCTATTCATGCGCGGCACTTTAGTGGGTGTGTTGTTGCGCGACTGCGGGATGCACCAGAGAAACGCAGAGCCTGAAGGGCTCTTGAACAGCAGAAAACACGAACTCGTTGAGCTTATCATCTAATGCATAACCAGCACTTTTTCAGCAGACTCATAGATTTGCTGCCCGTTGCATGTGAGACATGATACCAGATTGTTCCATTTGTGCCTGCAAACATGCACCGTTGAGTGAGCGCCTTGCCATGGTCGCCGCTGTGCCGCTGTGCGCATGTCGCTGGTCCGGCCGGCCTTCTTGCAGACACGGTTTGCGCTGGAAGCATGTGGAACAGACAGGGGTAGGCGTCAAAGGGAATCCCCACACCAGTTGGTGTCAAATCGATTCCGTTTGAGCAAAGCCGGTCCCAAAAGACAGAGTATGCCGGCTTACGGAGTTTTGAACCACCTTTTTCGCACTGGAACTCAACTCGAGTGAAAGAAACAAATGGCAACGCCATAGTCCAAGGTCCCAAGTTTGAATCGCATTTTGGCTGGCTTCTGCCAGGTGCTATGGGAGTCATGCTTGCCTGTTGTAAGGCAGGTCACGAGTCACCGGCGTCGTTTTGCGGTGGGATGGATTTTTTTGTGCCGCAGGAGGAGAAGATGGAGGTCCGAAAGCGATCGCATTCCCAGGAGCGTGCCAGCTGTGTATGCTTCTGCTTTGCGGAATGTGGGAGTTGCTGAAAATGGTTGGTACTTAGGTACTTAGGTACTTCTTCTTTTTTCAGACACACATATTACACATATTGAATGATTGGCGTGGACTGCTTTTGCAAATGGCGCCATGTTTTCCATTTTTGTTCAGACATCACATCCGTGTTTTTCTCTTGGGCAGGTGTCAAAGTCGCACGTGGAAGAGAACCATAGCAAGGTGGGAGTGCTTGATCTACCACAAGTACGGGGCAATTGGGTGAATCGGAAGCAGAGGGAGCTATCGAGCTAGCGTCCACCACAATTTTGGAGCCCAACAATAGCTGCCAAGGCGCATGGAATGTCAAGTGTTCAAGACCTCGCTTCGTGCAGAGACCCTTGCGAATTGAGTTGTTTGTCATCCAAATCGATCTGGTGAAGGTAGAGCCCACAGAGAGAGACCAGTGTTTTTTTTTCTTCTTCTTTTTCTGTTCCTCATTTGCATAGGCATGTAGCGCAAAAGCTTAGTCCGCTACAGAATGCAGAATGCACAAGGCAATGCGTCGAAGAAAAAGGGCACGGAGTTTGCAAAAACAACCCTCTCCCGCCCCCCTTCGGCTGTACAGAAGCTTGCAAACAAAGGCGCGCGCACGCGGGTCCGTGAGGCCCGGGCCAACCTCTCCGTCAAGGCGGGGGCCTTCTCCATCGGCGCCTTTGCGGCTTCCAACCGCGGGCAGCTCGAGGACTTCTACGAGGTGGAGACCAAGGCGCCCGTTGAACCAGGAAAAAACGGTGGCCGAAAGATACGAGCGCGGCATGTTTTTGGTCGGGGGGACTGGCACATGGGAGGTGCAGCATTTGGTATTTCCCCCCTGTGAAGAGCTGTTAAGTGTGTGCGATGCTGGGAGAATCCTGCAATGGCGCCTGTCAGGTTATTGGAGAAGGTTCCTACGGATCTGTACAGAAATGCATGTACAAGGCTGGATGCAAGTGAACTCCTACCAGTTTTTAGTTGGCAGAGTTTGCGAGCTTCCGTCAGTCATGTGAGACCAACGCTGTCAGTTGTTTACTGAGTCGCAATCAAGGCCTGCCCGCAGGACACAGGGCAGTGGAGAGCCGTCAAGACAATCAACAAGAAGTTGGTCAAGAACCCGGAACAGCCGGCTGCCGAGTTTTTGTTTCCAGGCCACCATTGAAATCCAGGTGGTGCTTTGCCATGCTTGAAGTGTTTAAAGCAGCTGAGATTTAAAGAAGAGATGACAATCATGAAGCTCCTGGACCATCCGAACATCGTTCGCTTGCACGAGGCTTTGAGCTTCTGGTGCAAAGTCAGTACTGGAGACGTGATCTTTTGATTGCTTGTGGCATGTTTCGGAGACCTTCGACGACGAGCGCAACGTTTACCTCGTGCACCTTGTTCGCATGGTGTTTTCGGTTTGCTAAGCTGCGTTTTTATGACCGCACTAGGAACGCCTTGCAATTTGTGCTGATGCTTGGAAAGATGCAATCTGCAGCAACAGTGTTTTTCGGGCCAAGTGCTTCAGGACCCGTGAATACGTGCCTGACAAAGTGAGGTGTTTCTTTCTACACTGGTGTCCTCCTCCAGCTGACGACATTTTGCTTCTGTTGCTTGAGTGCTGGTGGCTAATGCAGCTGGAACAAGCTCAGTTGGCCTTCATTCATTCATTCATTCATTCATTCATTCATTCATTCATTCATTCATTCATTCATTCATTCATTCATTCATTCATTCATTCATTCATTCATTCATGCATATCATTTCATTTTATTTCATTTGCAGTTTCATTTCATGTCATTTTTTATTATTATCCGTTTTACTTTCACTTTTGTTTCATTTCACTTTCACTTCATTTCATTTCATTTCATTGCATTGCATTGCATGGTATTACATGTCATGTCATTTCATTTCATTTGTTTTCTCACATCATGCTATTTCATTTCATGTTATCATCTTATTTCATGCTATTTCAGTTCATGTCATGATATTTCATGTGATTTCATTTCATTCGCATATTATTTTTCATATTATGTTCATGCCATTTCATGTTATTGCATTGTATTGCCTTGTCATTTAATTGTCATTTCATGACATGTCGTTTCATTTCATTTCATTGCACATCATTTAATGTACTTTTTTGGTTCTTCATTTCATGTTCATTTTAATTCATTTCATTGCTTTGCATTCCCGGTCCGTTCTGTTTGGTTTCGTTCCGTTCTGTTCTGTTTTGTTCCTCATCCTACGCATGTGAGATCAGCGCTTCGTCGCACTCTTAAACAACGCATTGTATCCATGCATGAATGCTTCCCAAGCGGGTAAGCGGCTGTCACGGAGCCCAGGTAAAGCTGACAGTCATGTTAGCCAGAAGGATTCTGAGTCCCAATGAACTCTCAACTAACCTGGTGGTGTGTTCAAAAGCGCGCGGCAGGCAGTGAGCTGCTCTCCTGCAATAAATCAAGACACATACAAGTTCAAATAAGGAAGCCAGCCATTCTAGTTTACTTGCAACAACATGCAGGAGGTTTGCATGAACACGTGGCCTTCCACAGCCACTCCGACCTTGGAGTCGTTGGAAGGAACAGATTTGCAACTTGTCCAAGGGACGGCACGCTGCCGTTTGCTCAGCCTTGCATCGCCAGTCTTGCGCGCGGTCGGCAGCTCGAGGTTGGAGATCTGCAACGGCGGAGAGCTCTTCGACCGCATCGTGGCGGACGGGAAGTTCACGGAGAAGGCAGCCCTTCTTGTTTGACTCACCAAATATTGCAACGGTTTTGGTTTCCCATCCTATGGCCCCGTTTCTACGTGAGACATTGCCTGCTGTTGGGGAGGGTGTACTTACACAGGCATTTGGTTCAAGTTCATTACCCACGCCAGCAACAAGCTCGTCAACCTCTGACGGCGTCTTGTTCATTGCTTTCGCAATGCTAGTCACGGCTGGCGCAGCCTCCATGGTTCGTGCACGAAATGTCCGCTACACCTGTCGTATGCAGCTTGTGTGGGGTTTGCTTATCGAACTTCATGAATAGCACGATGCTGACGACTACTGGTCCGTAATTTGTCAGCAGGCATCTGAAGGCATGGTTCCATCAGCGGTCCTGCCGGGCCGCGCTGCAGAAGAACGGATGGGTTGGGCTGGTCTGCAAGTAGCCAGCCACGTGCCTGACATTGCTCAAACCGCCAGTTGGCGTGGAAGAAAGGACATAGGTACGTCTCTCATGTCGGGCTTTCCACATTACATATGAGGTTGCATTTGAAGCTCCTATCGCTTCTATTGGATAGCCCTTTTGTCGACTCGGCGAAGTAGTGATATGCCACTTGCAGGCGGCCGCCTTTTGTGTCCAGCAGATGCTTCGAGCCGTGAACTACATGCACCTCAATTGTATCATGCATCGCCGCGAGCTTAGTGCCAGAGCAAGGAGGCGTTTGAAGAGAGCAACTTCAAAAGAGGGGACACCCAATGTGTGGCGTTCAGCCGCAAGAAATTAGCACAACTTTTGGCCACAGTATTAGCGAAGTAATGTGGATTGTTTGGGAATGACAGCCCTTCCACCGGGCAGCGGAGGTACATCATACCCTTGCATTCCCCAGACTGTTGTTTTTCCCCGAGTGGTACCCTTGTCAGCTTGTTTTAAAACCAAAGCAAAGCATGCATGTTCGTCTGGTTTGTCTCAAGCAGACCTTCCTCACAGCCACGGCTATTTTTCCGGGGTTTCGGGATTCGGGAATGAGTTTGGCGGGAGATACTTCTCGGCCTCGCTTTTCTGGTCTGGAGTCTGGAGTTTTTGAAGTCCAGGGGACCTCAAGCCCGAGAACTGGCTCCTCGCGGAGACGGAGCCTTTGGCACGGATTGAGATCCCCGCCTAAGTGTATTCAGAGGGGTGCACCCCAAAGGGATGCTTACGCTTCTCATCTCTCCTTTGTGGCGGGGGCTGGGGTGGGATGCGAACCATTGCGAGCAGGTCTGATGATTCTAACGTGCGGGTGCTTTTTCCATTTGGGATCTTCCAACCCGATGCATGGGTTGTGATTCCGGCCATCGAATCCTGGCCCCGAGCGCAGCCCGAGGAAGCGATCGAAAAGACCTCGCTGAAGCTGATCGACTTCGGGCTATCCAAGCGCTTTGCCCCGGGAGAGTTTGCTCTCACAAAGGTACCGGCCTCGGTTTTCGGTTTTTCTCGAGATGTCCAGGTGGTGGGTCCCATTCTGCTTTGCCGCTTCCGCAAAGCAGTCCCCAAACGGGTCCATCTCCCCTTTGCATCAGGCGGGAACTCCGTACTATGTAGCCCCTGAGGCGGGCAAAGTAGGGGTTGACCTGGCGTGTCGCGTGGAGACCAGGAGTTGTGCCCGGAGAATCGGTAGAGGCACTATGTTTTTTTTTGACAGTACGCTGGTCTTGTAGCAAGCTCTGGAAGCCAGGCCTTGTCTGAAGTTCCACTTATATAAATGCTAACAAAACCTGAGGTCAAATGGACTTCACATGATGATGCTTTTCAATGGAGAATGGAGGACGCGTATTTGCAAATCCAGGGCCTCCTGCCTACCCGCAATGCAGGTTGTTTGCATCAACAAGACAGAAGACACTGGAGCAAATGCTGCTGTTGGCAAAACACGCCACTGGAAGATTGCTTCAGACCAAAGAGAGCCCCAACCATGCTTCCAATCGCCCGGAGCGTAAAAAAGTGCCATGCCAACATCAGCCCAACAGCATCACCTGGTACCAAGGCTGGGATGCTAGGGATACAACGGGCCGCATCCAACAAAACAATTCACACATGTCCCAACAGAGACGCATGACGAACGAGGATTCCAGAAGGCAGTCCCTACCATCTCACGCTCGACTAGCTTTGCCGGATTTTCCTTTGCCCCAGTTGATTCCCAACTAAGAGCAAAGATCAAAGTGTCAATGTTCCTCCTGGACAATCAGGTTTACCGGATGCATGCCCAAGAACAACATTTGTTAGCCTGCTGGTACCACTGACCTGCGCAAGTGCTCACAATTTGTGCTTGAGGATGCCTTTAACAATTCGGGAGGTGCTTTCTGGTCGCTACAACGAGCTCAGTGATGTGTGGAGCATTGGTGTGATCATGTGCGCCCGTCAGCGAACAGCGAAGGTAACGGGGAGGTTCCTCCAGAAAGAGTACCAAGGGGCGCTTTGAGTATTTCTGAGCAGGCAATCATCCTTCACCGTGACTCTTTGCTTGAGTCCTCTGCGCTGAGCTTCTTTTTCCGCTCCTCCCTTTCACCGCCGGACTCATTTGGTCATGATTGCTGGCTGAATTGGAGCAAGGGTGTGTGGCATCTTTGTTAGCAATCGCACGCGTGAGTGACTGGCACTATTCATTTCTGGGGATGTTTCACAACGTTCCCTGCATTTCCCTATTTTGGCGGCTTAAAGTATCACCCTCTTAGTTGCCGGTTTGCAGAAAGCATGTAGGGGATTGATGTCAACCAGCCACTTCTGAAGGGGTTCCACCTAAAAAGTCGTAGCCCGGCAGCGTGGCACGAGGTACATCCTGCTCAGCGGATCGCCGCCTTTCGCGGGCAAGGACACCACAGAGGTTTTGGAGGCCGTGCGACGGGCCGAGCTCACCTTCGATCAGAAGGAGAGATTGGGTCAATGAACTGTGGATGGACAAACATGCAACACATAGGTGGTTTATCCCAGTATGCACAAGATCCGTGCCAACAAATGCAGGTGTTTGGCCATACGTAGTATTCTTGGAAGTCTAGCGTAGTTCCCCACAGGTTGGTGGACATGCAACATCCATCCCCCAGTAAATGATGCCCACCAAAAGGGTCCCCAATTAGAGTTTCACGGTTTTGAGAGCAGATGGGCGTGCGGGCCCATGGTGTCAAGAGGTGGAGGGTTTCTCATGTTGGGTGATCCACTCATGGCGTTCGTTGTTTTTTTCTTCGGTCAAATGATGTGCCAAGAACTCGAGAGAAGGTTGCCCTTTTTCTTCCGAGCATGTCACTTGGGTCCGTGGTTTCAATTGCTACGGGCTTCGGTCAAGAGACCCTCGTCATCTTTGGGGCTCGGAACACGGAGAAGAAGCTTTAGAAGGTGTCTCTGTATGATGTGTGGCCAAGACTTGGATGCGCGTGATGTCACAAACCTACAATTTTGGGAAGATCCATTTGCATCCCCTTCAGAACAGGGGGGAGCAATCGTGACCAGAATAGAAGTGGGAGACTTTACCCGACCAAAGGGCATTGAGGCTTTTGGACTTGCTGCAAATCCGACTCGCTCGAGTGTGAGGAGTGGAAGGCCATCTCCCAGGAGGCTCAAAACATGCTGAAGGCCGAGGGATGCTTCGGTTTTTTCCTTCTTGGTTTTTGCTTTTGCCTCGGGTCCTTTAGACGTTGCTTCGTGTGTTACGCAGGAGCCTCCTGCAGCTCGGGCTTCAAATAATTTGAATTCAAAGAGAAGGGCCCGTTGACCTCTGGTGCTGCGGGTCCCTGATTGCGAGCCCAAGTTGTTTGGCTGGTTTTTGGATCGGGGAGGGAGGGTGGGCAAGTTCTGATTGGGTGCCCAGCGTGCTGATTGGCTTCATCCTGAAAAGGTTGCTGATGTTGCAAGAGTCAGGCACCCACAACAAAGGTGAGGAATGTTTTTTGAGGCACAGAAGTGGTGGTAGCATGTCCGTTGAGGCAAGTCTTTAGATAGACACTGCCAGCGCTATTTTTCCAGAAGCCAACTACAATTCCCACAAAGAACCTAACCAGCGCATCAGAACGAACACTTGCCTCTGTCAGCTTTTTGCGGCGAGGCTTCGGTGCTCGCGATGGATTCTTTTGCCCCGTGCAGGTGCTCCTGACGAAGGATCCAAGGGCGAGGGTCAGCGCTGATGCGGCCCTGAAGGAGGAGTGGCTCACCAAGCAGCACACCGCGCACTGGCCCCAGGTCGGCAGGTTGAGATTTTGGCACGAGGCTGAAATGGCCACGCTCACCTAAACCACCTCGGTTTGTTCGGGATGTGTCCATTTGAGGCCGCTGATACGGTCGTTTCAAAGCTGGGAATCGATGTCCTTGGCCTGAGAAGTTGGCGTCCGAGGTCTCAAGATCTGGTCCAAGCTTCACAGGCCGTGGCTGCCGCCGTGACTGCGGTGGACAAGTTTTCTCAGTTGTCAACTTTTGTGACATGAAAGAGATCTTCCTTTTGGGCCATGTGGCATGATGCTTTCAGGCTCGTGAGGTGAGAATGCATCTAAAGCAAGAACGGAATACTGGCATTTGGAGCAATGTGTCTCCGCGACTTGGATTGTTTTTGGCAGGTTGTCGTGCAGAATCTGAAAAGCTTTGCAGTGATGAACAAGCTGAAGAAGGCGGCTACACGCGTTGGTTTTCAAGCCTGCAGATCTGGCGCATGGTGAGGGCAGTGGGCAGCAACTGCTCGCTGTTTGGTCTCCGTGTGCAGTGTGATTGAATGGACAGACAGACTGTTTCAAGCGAGTTGCTTTGCAAGTCCCTTCAAGCTGGCAAATCTCGTGCCCGATTTCCTCTTGAGTTGTTGCCCCCAGGCTCTGAGGAGAATACACATGTCACTTGCCAGCTTGCCAGGCAGCGCTGAACGTCATTGCCACTCAGCTTACAGATGATGCCATCAAAGACCTCAAGGCCAGGCGATAGGTTCGTGCCCACAACCAGCCGCAATCAAAAATTTGAGGTCCCCGCATCGTGCGGGTTTCTTTATATTGATGTGGCTTTGCAATACCGTTAAACCAGCATCGCGTCAGCCGCTTGTTGAACCTTGTGCCGTGTCATTGATTTCCCAGCCTCTTTGTTTAGGCTTGACTCCTGATGGTTGGTATTATGGTCCTAGTTGAAACGCGCGCAAGAGCCAGCCCTCTTCGATGTTCCAACTGACCTGGCTCGGCCACCGTCGGCCGGTCGCTGGTGAGGAGCTCTTCATGGCCATGGACGACAACAACGATGGCACGCTGAGCGTGGGCGAGCTGAGGGAAGGCCTCGAGAAGGTGCCTCCGAACCACGTGTGCATGTGAGCCACGTGTGAGCCACGTGTGTGCCACGTGTGTGCCACGCATGTGTGTGTGTGTGGGTTTGTCTCAACAGACCGAATAGAAGGTGTTGGTTTCCTCCTGGTTTCGCATCGAAAGCGCCAACCTATTCTATTCTGAGACGGGCGACCCATGGTGGGATGTGACCCACAGGGGCATCCTAAACAAAGTCGCAAATGTCGAGGGCTTTCCACTGGTCCACGGGAATCTCGCTACATGCGAAATTCCTGTCATCAATGTGATTCACGTTCATTTGAAGGCGGGCTGCTGTTTCACAGCAGAATCCAGGTTGGTACGCACGTTTCAAAAAGACGATGATTCAGTTTGACTCAACTCCCACCGTGTTGTGGGAGCATGATTGTTCTTTTGCTTTGTGCGGTCGTATCGGAGCCTGCGGCCAGGCCGGCGTTGCCGTGCCTGCAGACCTGGCCGCGATGATGGAGAGGCAAGCTTGACAGCTTGGTTTCCGGGTGTGTCGCGTTTTGCCGAGCTACCCTCTGGATTTTGCGGGTCGTGTTGGCAAAACAAGGGAGACCAGCCCAGTTTGTAGGTTCTTCCCTTTGAGAAAAGCAAATTAGGGGGCAATGGGTATGTGGGAAGCCCTACCATGTCAAGATTTAGACAGCTGCAAAGGCCGGTTCTGAACATGAGAAGGTTCCAAATTCCAAACACTTTCGCTGCTCGGGTTGAAACAATCGTTGCCAGGCTGGGCTTTCCACATTCACCAACAAATCTTTAGGCGTCCAAAAGAGGGAGGCCGACCACATAGAACGAGGTTCTCGCTCATGTCCACATTTATTTTTGATCAACCATTTTCTGTTGCTTTAGGGAGGACATGAACTGACAACCAAAGTGTCCGCATTTGCCGATGTCCTATTGGAAACCAACAGACATTGAACTGAACTGATGTTCTTTGTGGGTCACGTAGAGTTTCAGACTGCCAGGATCGACACAGACGGCAGTGGTGTGATCGACTACTCAGAGTTCATGGCTGCGACTTTAGACAAGCGCGAGTGGGTTGCCGAGGCTGGATGTGACGGTTACCCAAGCCCCGACGCCTCCGTTTTGATGTTATCTTGTGTATTTTTCTGGGATGGTCTGCAAGCTGGGTTGTTCAAACTCAATCCTCAATCGTGATTCGAAATGGTATTGGTTTCTCTTATTGTAGTCGGGTCCCATTCAGATTACAGATTAGGAATAGTGATCCAGCCATTTCGAACAACCCAGTAAGCATTGCAAATACTTCAATTTACAAGATATGGTAAACTAGAGGGGGATCCCTGCAATGTGCAGGGAATCCCCCCAAACTGCCTGGATCAATGCGTTGCAACGGGGAGTTAGTTCCGCCTTTACTCATGATCCAACTCCTTCTGAGTGGTCACAGCCTGTCCAAAAGCAGCGTGCTGGGCGCTCATTTTTGTGTTAGCCGGTTGCTGTTGGGCCGGTCGCCTTGCGCTACCGGCAGGATGCCTGTTGGCGTGCCTTCAAGACCTTCGATCAAGATGGGAGCGGCAGCATCGACAAGGAGGCGGGGCACCGCTTCACCGGGCACGTGCAAAAAGCGATCTCTTTCCCTCAGATGCAGCTGGCACCGCCATTTTCTCATTTCCCTGACAACTTCGCCGGACGTGTTGGGTGCCCACGCTTGGCTGGTGTGCTGGCATTTGGAGCTTTGGAGCTTGGCCGCTGTGCCCGTCGGTTGAAAGCCGATGCAGGAGCTCATGAAGTTGTTGGGCGGAAGCACCGTGGTCAACGATATGCAGATCAAGCAGCTGGCCTGCATCAGGCGTTGCAATAACCAGCCTCTCCGAGAGCTTCTTGCAGATCACACCTTTTTTCCGGGGCGGGGGGATTCAGAAACGACCTGCGATTCAGAAACGTTGATCCAAGCGAGGTACACTGCAAAAGAGGTTGATGCCATCATGAAGGAAGTGGACCTCAATGGCGATGGCCAGGAGCCCAATGCGATCTTTGCCTTGAGACTGACCATGTGAGCATAACAAGACACCTCTCTGACCGTCCAATGAGGCCTTTCTTTTCGCCAGCTTGTTCAAGCCAATTTGAGAGCAAGCCTGATGGCCACATTGACAGTCATGAAGCAGTGTTTCTGCCCGAGTCTCGTTCTTCCGCATCTTTGGCAGAGGCCCACCCAATTTCCTTTTGTTACATCTTCCAGGGATCCAACAAACCTTCCACCTCCCCTGCCACCTCCCCTTCCACCCCTACTTTCTGGTGGCCAACCTTCCCCTTTTCCAGGAGAAAAAACATCAAAGCCCCAGCGAGAGTCTCGCTCGGGGGCTTTTTGCCCTGAGGCAAGATCGACTTCGAGGAGTTCATGGCCATGATGCGGAAGATGCCCAAGGACCGGAAGGCCATCATCGGCATCGGCTTGGGCTCGCCTTCCAAGCCGAAGCCATAGGCGTCATAGGCTTCGGCGTCGGGTAAGGCTCTCAACACCCCCTTCCGGATTCTGTGTGTTGCACCGACACGAGTTGGCGAGTTCCGGCTTGTTTTGGGCAAAGGCCCATGGGATTATGAGTCGACCTTGTGGGAAGATCCTTTGGACCGGAAGGGACGGGTTTTTTGAAGCTTTCAAATCGATGGCTTCGGCCTGTATTGTAGCAAGGCCCGAGTTTTTTTCAGGCTTGTGGCGTTTGCGGATTTCACTACGCGCCAATGCTGCGCTTGGCCGAATAGGCCGTGGAGTTGCTCCGGGCAAAACTGGCTTGAGACGCGACGTGATGTGCGTGCTTGGGCGCTTTGACTGTTCCGGAAGGAGGGGCTGATTGTTGATCTCCTGCATCCAAACAAACACATTCCAGCGGCATTACTAGTGAACGCGCTTCAGTCCGCTGCAATCAATATGCAAGAGTGTTAGAGCAAACACCTTGTTTTCTGGATTCGTGTTATTGTGGCTTGCTTGCCGAGTAGGGGTGGCTTGCTGAGGCATGCCGAAGTTGCGGCAGCCAGCCGAGCCTCTTCCACTTCAAGCCACATCGCGTATGTTTGGTTTACTGATATCTCACAGCACAGAATGCTCTTGCCTGCATGCTCCTAGGCAAAGTGACTGGCTATCTGCTTGAGCTTGAATGGACAATGCGTTGCGTAGAATCCCTGACTCCTGTGATCGCAATTTCCCGTTTCTGCTGCTGTATGATCCGCCCAGGTATGCAAGCCAATTACATACCCTACACACCTCACCAACATGGCTGCAGGTCAACGCGCAAGATCGAAGGAGGAGCAAGCAGTTGCAACGCGGTTGCGCACACAGAAGGACAAGGAGCCACGCGCATTGTACGTGGGGCACAGAAAGGACTTCTTGTTCGTGCGTTTTAAAGCCCCAGCGACGAACACGTCGTGCCCTCCTGCTCTTCCGGCGCCGGTGCCCAATTGCCAACTCAGTCGGCGGTCCAGCAGGCTCTCGTTGCCTGGCCTCCAGTGCAGCTGGCGGATCTTGTTGCTGCGCTCATCGGTCGAGGCTAGCCACTGCGCGTCGATGATGGCGAAGAACACGCCGCTTTAAGCAGTTGCGGGCGCGCTTTGGCACAAAGAGCGGGGCAGACGATCCCCTGCAGCCGGGGGGGCTGGCAGCAAGCCACGGACGGTGGTTGGCAAGGGCAGTAGCAACGTGATCACCGGCGCCAGGTGCCGGCTCAACGTCGGAAGTCTCTGCCAGGGCCGGCTGTGACAGCGTGGGTCGGGAGCCCCGGCGTGACGTCTCCCCCAAGAAACGGGCAGGACTCGCCGTTCAGCAGCACCGGCGTGACCGCGGTGAGCGCATCTTGTGGGGCCACTACCGGGTGACCATCGGGCAACAAGCACAGCGACCACGCTGGACGGAGACGAACTGGCGCCTCCCGCGCTTTGGCTCGCGCGAGGGCGCGCGCAAAGGAGTGAGGCGCTGGCTCAGCCTGCCTGCTGTTCTTGTGGCCCGCTGGGCGCCATGTCGACGGTGAGCTTCTGTTCGGTTGCCTGCCGGCTAGCTGTACCTGCACAGGGGGCCCCCGGGCTACAAATTGCCTGTGCGCCTCCAAGAGCCTCCCCTGAAGCAGGGTTTAAGGGGGACAGACACGGCGATGGAAAAAGGCGTGCGGAAAAAACAAAAACGGTCGCAATTTCACAGCCTTGCGCAGTAAGGGAACGCAAAGCCATGACAGCCCCAGCCCAGGTGCTGCAGTTGGAGGCGACGCGAAGAGCCTCGTAGCACTGAGAGTATTGGACAGCTAAAGTGGAGCGCCGTCCACGTGGGCAGTGGACTGCCCAGCAGCCAGCAAGCGAGATGCCAAAAAACACAAGCGCCGCACGTACGCAAGTTGACAGTCAGAGCCAGGCGACCTTCGCCGCAGCTCGCAACAACTGAGCTCCCGTACTTCACGTTCACTTCCGCGCGCGCTTGCAGTTTCCAGCGTCCCGGATGGGGGTGGGGGGCAGCGCCTTTGCGTGCAGGTGTGCAAGGCCGGCTCCATCGCAACCATTGCGCCTTGTGAGCTGAAAGCTGCTGAGGAAGTGCGCAACACTCGCCGCAACTTCGTCAACGCGCAGCCGCCGATGTGCTGGGCGCCGCCTCATCGGCCCGGCGGAAAAGGAGGCTGCGCACGCCGGCTGCCACCGAACCTTATGCTAGCCCGCCCCGCCGCAGCCGAGACAGACGTTCGCCCGCAACAATGACTGCCACCACAGCAGCAGCAACAGCCGGGCCACACCTGGCGGTTTTCTTTCCCCAGCACCCCGGCCCGCTAGCAGAAACTCGACGGCTTTTGTTCGTGGCCCCGTTCACGCGCTTTCCATCGCTTTGCCGGCCATACTCGATGCGAGTTTTGTTGCGCCACTTTTCCCGGCCCGCTGGGGAGTGGATGGCGTTGTTGGCCAAAACCGCCCAGTCCCCTGCAGCGGGTGATGACCCGCCACGGGCTGCCCCAACTGCGGAAGCCGGCCCGGAAAGTCTTCATGCGTCTGCCTGCAGAGGCCGTCGTCACCGGGTCCACTTTGGGGAGTTGACCGCAGCGCGCATGGCCTTGTCTGCTTCCTCCTTTGCCCTCGGCAACGAGGCTGCTTTGTGATCCGGCGCAGCCTACGAACCCATCCCCGATGGCATTCGACTCTGCACTTGGGCGAGCTGCTGCTTCCCTTCCTGGATGACACCAACTTCAGACCGGTTTTTGGCCTGCTTGCTGCGGCCTTGTGGCGTCACGCCCGCATCCAGCTGAACCACGGCAAAGCCCGAATACGGAATGCTGCTGGCCAAGTCCCGCCCGGGATCGGCGATTTTGATGTTGGAGACGGCTCTGTCTGGGTGAGTTGCCACTCCTTGCCCCCTGAGTCCCCTCGGTGCATGACGCAGCCTTGCTGGACTGTTTTGTCCAACTTGTTGCAGCACTGCCCTTTGCGAATTTTTTCCGCTCGTGTCGCGTATCTGAGCACGCCCGCTCACTGAAGGGGAGAGGCACACGAAGGCGGCCAAGGGCCACAACCTGGAGGTGAGGGTTTGGGACATTGAACTCGGAGGACAATGAAGAAGCACCCAGCAGTCGTTCGCTTGGGAAGGGAGCAGTGTCTGGCAGCGGAATGGGGCAGATCCACTCAAAGAAGCTGAGCCGACAGCTGAGCAGATCACTGCGTTTGAATACAAAGACGTGGCCCTGGGAAATGCACCGTATGCCAATTTCAGCGTGCTGAATGAAGGCAAAAGGCTTCATTCTGCAGTTGGAAACAATTGAAACAACAGCCTTCGAAACCCTTGTGCCCAGGACCCGCTTTAAAGTTGACAGAGCTGCAGAAACGGCGGGAGAAAACAAGCTTTAAGCGTGCCCGACAGACAGCTTCCGTGGAAAAGGGGCGAAAAAACAACAAAAACGGCCACGTCACCAAGCGACGGAGAATGGGCGCGATTTCTCATGACTTTTGAACTTCCAAGCTTGGGAACGTCACGCTGCGCCCGACGTTCATCAGGACGCTTTTGCCGCTGTTCCTGTTCGGTCTTGAAAGTGCAGTGGCGGCTCCGCTTGCCATGGCCGCTTGTGTCCGCAACCCTCATGTTGCAGGTGTGCTGCGTGGGGCGTGCGCAGCACATGACTTGAATGTTGCGACGTGGAGCGCACAAAAAAAAAGCAAAACCAAAAAAACAACAACCACTCACTGAACAGGATGAACAGCAGTTCTTGGCAAACCTGTATGTGTGGAACCAAGCAGCTCCAGGCAAGAAACGGCAAAAATCGCCTTCAAAGAAACAACTCGGGAAGCCAAGCCACTCTGTTTACACGGTGCTGCTAAAGAGCAAGCCATTCGCAAGCTTCGGAACTACCTTGCGGAATTCATGATAGAACTGTTTCTGTTAACAATACTGTGCCCAACAAAACGTTCGGCATGGTGTCAGGGCTTTCCAATTTTGGGCACAGATGATTTGCAGCCGTGTTGCCCGGAAACATGGCCAGACATAACCCACACACACATTCACACCTAGTCACACACACACACACACTCACACACACATACTTGCAATACAACGTTGCAACAGTTGCACACCCAGATTGCGATCTTGCTTCGTTGACTTGACATGCAGTTTGTCTTTCTTTGCGAGCAATGCAGCAGAGGTGTGTGTTTGATTACAGCTGTGATGCCTGTTGCCAACATGCGCATGTAGTGCTTGCAATGCCGTTCTGGTGACTTCATGTGGGGCGGCCAAGGCAGGAGGGCCGTGGAATTGCAGAGGAAACCATGGGCTACAGATGGTTTTTTCGACCGTGGCTACACTTGTGGCAGGTTGCGGACATTGGCCCGCTAATGGCTGGGGCGATTCCTGGGACTGGGGCTGGGATGACGGATCCTGGGCGGCATCGTGGAACTCCTGGCCTGCGCCTGGGAAGGGGCAGAGCTTCAAGGGCGCAGGACGGGCTGTGCCGCTGGAAGGCTTCGGCCCTTGTTTTGTCAGTTGGTTTTAAAGAATTCAATCGGTGAGTTTTGGGGGTTTAACACCAATTGCATCCGCAGTGTGGCTGTTCAAGCAAGAAAATGTGCGAGCAGCGCATTAACCCTAGAACCTATAGGTTATCAGCCGTGGGCCCCTAGCTTAAAGCAATGGACGATTGGCTGGCTGCCTTCCCCTCTCCGTTGTTTGTTGTTCCTTTTGGGTGTTTGGGCTGCCCCCCCCGGTTGTTGTTTCTGTTTTGGGCTGCGCGCGGGCGCCACGGATTGCACTGCTGGGGGGCGGTCCCAGGATAAACAAGCCGTCGTGCACAGCTGGGTGGCGGGCCCAGTATAAACAAACCGCTGCTGGGGCGGTGAGCCCAGGATAAACAACCCACCCGGCCTTCCTCCCTGGCCAGGAGGGGGTCGAAACAAGACGAGAAAAAAAAAAAAAAAAAAAGGCTCGGGGGGACCGTCCCCGAGTGCATCGGTCAACTGCCTGGCCCCGTAATCAACGGGCAACAGCCTGGGGGAACCGACGTGTGCCGCAGGACCGTTCCAGGGTTAACCAGCGGTCAACCGTGCCATGTCCACGCCTGCTGCATCAGGGCCCGAGTTTTTGCCCTCCTCGCCGGAATTGCGTGCTGGCAGCCCGCGCGTTGGCACGCACGAGGCGGTCACCGTGGCTACGCCTCCCTTCCCGAGTGGGGAAGTCACCCCGGGCTTCGAGCCATGCCCGCCGCAAAATGTAGATGTTTGCCCTGCTTGCCTTGACCCGGTTGTGCCGGAGGGGGCCGGCCCGGCCACGGCATGCCGCTGGCCTGTATGCGGGCATTCATACCATGCATGCCTTGTGCCTTGCTCGTTCCCGTGCTCACGTGCAGCGCGTGCAGTGCGCCCTATGCAGGCAGGGTTGGCGACCGGCCTTTGACAGCGACCTTGAAGCCTTATGTGGCCAGCTTGGCATTGATTGGCACGCCCTGCAGCTGCATGACCCTGTGCCTGTCCAGCCCGCGCCCTCTCCCGGTGTTGCTTCTGATGACGCTGACGTTGCTATGGCCCCTGCGGCCCCCCAGCTTGATGCTTTTGTTAGAGAGGCAGCCGCCGCAAATTGCCAAGCACTGTGGAAGCTGCGAGCACGACAGGGGACTCAGGTTGGAAAGCCAAAATTGCAGCATTGATGGAGTCGTACGGCTGGTCGGGCCTCCGGGCGGGATCCTGTAACTCGGCCAGGGTGGCGGGTGTGAGCGGGGCCAAGGGTCCAGAAACCAATGCAGAACTCGCAGCTGAAAGCTCGCCCTGGCCGACTAATCGCGCAGCTCGCTCCGCACGACGTGCTGGATCGGCCGGGGCGGCGGGGGGCGGGGCACCGGTTGCAGCTGGAACGCACGCAGCGGCGGACTCAAGCAGTGCCTCCCGCCGGCCAAAGCCGGGCGCGCCACTCGGGCTTGGTAAGCCTGTGAGTGCCGGGGCGCCGGTGGAGAAGCAAACGGGGCAGCAACAACCAAAGAATCCACGCTCGAGTCTGCTCGGTCTCGTTGTCAGGCCTGGCGGAGTCGATGGCCCGCAGGGCAAGAGACAAGGCCGCCCGGAAAGGGCCGCGGAGGAACTTCGGGGGGCTTTGGAAAAACAAGCGCCGCTGCTGAAGGACACGTGGCAAATGAACCTGGTCAAGCCGGGCAAGGGCTGCTCGCACGGGTGGGCTTTCAAGTTCCGGCATTCGAGGCAAAGACAAGGGAGCTGCCGAGTCTGCATCAGGCATGGGGTCTCACGGGATGAGCTGACCATTGGCGCTTTGCATTTTGGAGCAAAAGGCCTCCGCCGGCAAGAAGGAGCGGCACGAAAAACCAACTGTTGACCGGAGGCACTTGGCCGGGCAGCTGTCCAGGTTTGAGGACCTACCGCTGGCTGAGGCGCGGCTTTGCCGACCCACACGCTTGTGCATTTTCGGTGGGTATTGGAGCGATGCCTTACACCGCACAAGGAAGCGTTGCTGCAAGTCTTCCTAAGCGAGCGTGTTGCTTCTGACTTGTCTGTGTTGGCTGATCAGTTGCGTTCGGGCGCTCAGCCCGCGCCACCGGTGGTCCCGCTACCGGGCCTCTCAGCCTGCACGCCTGCCTCCTCTTGGCTTCCCGGAGGAGGACGTTGGTTTCGGGACTCCCGTCCCCGTCGCCCCGAGGAGGACGTTTGCCTCGCGACCCCCGTCCCCGTGGCCCAGCCGCTGGCGGACGGCGCCCCACCCGCGCCCAGCTCAGACAGCCTCCCAATTCGTTCTGCCCGTGCCCTGTCTCTTTTTCCAGTGCCCTCCGAGGACCTTTCCGTGCAGCGCTCTCGTTGGCTCTTCGGGCAATTGATGTCGCGCGGCCCGAGGATGCCCCTGCTCAGGTGCGGGCCTGGACACTGTGGCGGCTCGACCTAGCGCAGGTCGCTCGATGGTCGCCAAAAGGGTCGAGAGGGCGACGGCACCGGCAGCTGCGCGCGGACAAGGGCAAGGGGAGGCGCAAACGGCGCAACAGAAGGGCACGCAAGTGGTCAGAAGGGAAGGTGAGCTCGGGGCAGGACGGCGCACTGCAGAAAGGGCGGCTGCTGAAAGGTCCAGTCTGGGAAAACAAAAGCGCTTGGGACGCGGCGTCAAGCTGTGGCAATAGGGCAGCTTGGAGTTGTTCAGCAATGGCAGTGGCAGCGGGCGCTTGCCAGCCCCGGGCGCTGGGCTCGGGCAGCTGCCCGGACAAGTCCAAAGATGACGGCGGGGCTGGATTGTCAAGCAAATCCTCCCAAGAAGGCGGGCGAAACCCTGCCGTGATCAGCGCGTCCTGGGCCTGGAGAACGCCCGAAAGTGCAGGTCCAGCAGGCTCCCGGGCACGAAGCCTCGCTAGGATCAACGGGTCGCCCTGTTCGCCGCCTTCCGCCTGCGAAATCAGGTGGGCCTGGCCGCCAGCGTCATGCCACACAAGCCGGGAGGGGTCAGAGTAGAACTGGCGCACGGAAGGCAAGCACACATTGGCGCCGGGAGTGCTGGACAAGGCCTGCAGCATGGCTTGTCGGCTGATGGTATCAAACGCCGACACCATCGACGGACAGGATGGTTGCGTCAGGACGGGACTCAGTGGCAACAAGGAGGGCGTGGGCCACGGCCTCCGTGCCGGCACGAGTGGACAAGGCAAACTGAAAAGGCTGGCACGCGTCCAGGAACCGTGTTGCAAAGCTTTGAGCCAAGGAGCGAGCCACCAAACGCCGCAAGAAGTCACCAACCACGATCCCCCGGACGTGCCCATTGGGTTTCTGAAGGGCAACCATGCGCCCCAGGCCAAAGGCCGCTGCGATGCACGGTGGGACTCTCGCCTGAGCCAAGGTGGAGGCAGCACGAACAAACGAGGAACTAGTCGCCTCGTCATCCAACGCCAGACGGCAGAACTCCGCTGTGTAACCAGTGGGGCCGGCAGCAGCTCCTTTCCGAGCCCGCCGCAAATTGCCAAGCACCGTGGAAGCTGCGAGCACGACAGGGGACTCAGGTTGGAAAGCCAAATGGTCGGGCTTCCGGGCGGGGTCCTGTAACTCGGCCAGGGCGGCGGGTGTGAGCGGGGCCAAGGGTCCAGAAACCAATGCAGAACTCGCAGCTGAAAGCTTGCCCTGGCCGACTAATCGCGCAGCTCGCTCCGCACGACGTGCTGGATCGGCCGGGGCGGCGGGGGGCGGGGCACCGGTTGCAGCTGGAACGCACGCAGCGGCGGACTCAAGCAGTGCCTCCCACCGGCCGGCTTGGAAATCCAAAAGCCGGGCACGCCACTTGGGCTTGGTAAGCCTGTGAGTGCCGGGGCGCCGGTGGAGAAGCAAACGGGGCAGCAACAACCAAAGAATCCACGCTCGAGTCTGCTCGGTCTCGTTGTCAGGCCTGGCGGAGTCGATGGCCCGCAGGGCAAGAGACAAGGCCGCCCGGAAAGGGCCGCGGAGGAACTTCGGGGGGCTTTGGAAAAACAAGCACCGCTGCTGAAGGACACGTGGCAAATCAACCTGGTCAAGCCGGGCAAGGGCTGCTCGCACGGGTGGGCTTTCAAGTTCCGGCATTCGAGGCAAAGACAAAGGAGCTGCCGAGTCTGCATCAGGCATGGGGTCTCACGGGATGAGCTGACCATTGGCGTTTTGGAGCGGCACGAAAAACCAACTGTTGACCGGAGGCACTTGGCCCTCTGCAAGGGGGGGCCGGGCAGCTGTCCAGGTGTGAGGACCTACCGCTGGCGGAGGCGCGGGCTCAACAAGATTCGCAGGCGCAACGGGAGCTGAGGTAACAAAACCATCAAGCTCGGGAGCCAAGGGCCATAGCAACGTCAGCGTCATCAGAAGCAACACCGGCAGAGGGCGCGGGCTGGACATGCAGCTGCAGGGCGTGCCAATGCCAAGCTGGCCACATAGGGCTTCAAGGTCGCTGTCAAAGGCCGGTCGCCAACCCTGCCTGCATAGGGCGCATTGCATGCGCTGCACGTGGGCACGGGAACGAGCAAGGCACAAGGCATGGTATGAATGCCCGCATACAGGCCAGCGGCACGCCGTGGCCGGGCCGGCCCTTTCCGGCAGAACCGGGTCAAGGCAAGCAGGGCAAACAGCTACATTTTGTGGCGGGCATGGCTCGAAGCGCGGGGTGACTTCCCCACTCGGGAAGGGAGGCGTAGCCACGGTGACCGCCTCGTGCGTGCCAACGCGCGGGGTGTCAGAACGCAATTCCGGCGAGGAGGGCACAAACTCGGGCCCTGATGCCGCAGGCGCGGACATGGCACGGTTGACCGCCGGTTCACACTGGAACGGTCCTGCGGTTCACGTGGCTTCCCCCAGGCTGTTGACCGTTGATTACGGGGCCGGTCCCCCCGGTTGACCGTTGATCACGGGGCCGGTCCCCCCAGGCAGTTGACCGATGGTCTCGGGGACGGTCCCCCCGGGCCTTCTTTTTTGTTCTTGCCGTTTTTTTTGGTGTTTTTTTTTGTTTGTTTTTTCCTCTCCTTGTTTCGACCCCCTCCTGGCCAGGGAGGAAGGCCGGGTGGGTTTGTTTATCCTGGGCTCACCGCCCCAGCAGCGGTTTGTTTATACTGGGCCCGCCACCCAGCTGTGCACGACGGCTTGTTTATCCTGGGACCGGTGCAATCCGTGGCGCCCGCCGCGCAGCCCAAAACAGAAACAACAACCAGGGGGGGGGCAGCCCAAACACCCAAAAGGAACAACCAACAACGGAGACCCAAAAGGGAGGGGAAGGCAGCCAGCCAAGCTCGAGCCTTTGAGCCAGTGGCATAAGCCATGTGTGTGAGGAAAATGCCCAAGCAATGCATGAAGTGGAGATGAGACGCAAAACAAGTGAGTTTAGGCAAGCCATCGAAGTCATCCTGGCGGATGCTCAGCAGCTCCTTCAGGAGCAAGCCGCAAAGCATGCTGACGACATCGCGCGTGTTGAAGCGACCCACGCCAGGAACGCTGACATGATGGCCTCCCAAAACAGGCTTCTGCAAGAGGAGCTCGACGAGCCCAGCCAGCGCCTGAAGCGACACGACCTCCGCGAGGAGGGATCGAAGCCCTTTGGCAGGCGATACCCGAGAGGATTCGCCAGAACTGCTGACCGACGACATGAAATCAGCTCGGTCGCAAAAGTCTCTGTTGGACCCGTTGTCCTATCCATTTTTACTATGCAAAGGAAAAGTTGAGGTCACTTGTTGCCAATGATGGTTACGAAGTCAAGTTTTCTCCCAGCATTATGCCACCTGCTGAACGTGAAGCATTGAAAGCCGATGTTCGCGGTCTGCAGGGATCTGCGGAGACGCCATCAGGCAGCGGTTGCCGCCCCTGCAATTCTTTCAGGGGCCAATGCCACAGGGGGGAAGGCCTCCTGGCGGTCCGCCGCCCGGTGATGATGGGAATGGCGATGGTGAAGGTGATGAAGATGAAGGTGATGGCAGCCTTCGCGAAGATGCTAATGAAGTTGGTAAAGGGTCACACGAGCGACGAAAAGCCCAGAACTTGCGAAAGCGAGATGCTGCGACTCAAGGAGATGCCAACTCCTGAAAAGTACCGTGAATGGAAAACGTCAGTTTGTGAAGACATCCGTGCTGCGTCCGACCGACCAGAGGCTTGGCCTTGGATCATGGAAGTTTGGTCTGATCGCGAGGAGAAGAAAAGGCTGTTGGAAGAGCTCGGGGATCCCGGAAAATTCGTGACTCTAGACAGAAGATTGTCGCAGCACGCGCTCAGAAGGGTGACCTGGCTCAGCGAATTCTGACGGCAAAAGAAGAGAGTGTGCCAAGGAGGGAAAGGCAATGAGGGGAAGGCAGGTCCTGTTTTTCTTTGACAACTATTTCAAGACCAGTGAAAAAGCCGGAAACCTACTTACTTGGAGGACCTGCTGCGTCTCGCGACACGGCGAAGGGATCGTTGATCTCAAGCGGTTCCTGAACGCTTGGGATTCTATCATTGCCGGCATGAAAAAGCCACCCGAAGATAAAGTGTTAAAAGTCATTTTGCTTTGCCAAGTGAGAAGCTGCCATCTCTTACGGTATGACATTGACACATATGATCGTTGCCGTGATGACGATCCCAGCAAATCGTATGATTTCTTGATGCGTTTGCATGGGGGATCTAATCGAGAGGGATAGGCTTTGCAAAGCCGAGGAGAAGTACTGCTTTGACTTCCAGAAGGGCTCGTGCACAAGGGGGGCAAACTGCCCTTACGCGCACCGCAAGGAGCCGCGAGGACGCTTGGCGACCCGTGGCAGAACGATTTCCACCAAAGGCAACAAGGGAGACAAGCCACCGTGTTCTTTCTTTGCGCAAGGAAAGTGCACAAGAGGCGACAAGTGTAAGTTTAGCTATGCCTCTACAGGCGGCAGGCCGTTGCGGCGTCGAGCAACGAGGCCAACGCTAACCCAGCAGCTAAGAAGCGTGCAAATGCACCGAAGCCTAAGCCGAAGGCCAAAGCCGCTGCAGTCTGCGCAAGGTACACCATGTTCGCAAAGCCGATCAATCCGGTAGGGGTGTCTTTGACACCAAAGCTCATGTGCATGAGATTCCCGCCGAGGGCAAAGGTTTCAAACTCGAATATGAGGACCGGCAGTACAATGTTTCCAGTGCAACCCAAAAACGAGGCAGCACGCAAGGCCGCGAACCAGTTGAATGCCGTGATCAAAGCCATTGAGAATGGAGCCCAGCCCGCTTGTGGTTTCATGTGCGATGTGGAATCCGATTCCATCTCAAGCCTGTCTTGTGACGAGTGCTTGGGAGTTGCCATGCCGCCTCACGATGTCCGCAGGGATGTCGAAGCGCCAAGGGCTGCCACACCCGCCCCTTCCGGCAGTGAGCAGGACCTCATCAGCAAAGCTGCTCTGAGGAATGCAGCCAAAGCAGTCCGTAAGCAGGCACCCCAGCCTATCCTTGTGACTGCAAACGGAAACATCGATGCGTTGTGTGAGCAATGGCAAATCTTCATCAAGAAGACAATGGAAGCACCATCCGGATCCAGGAACTGGAGAGACGATGCGACATTGCCAGCAAGCAATCGGGACATCTTGTGAGTCATCACCAACACCACATGGCAGAGGCATGGCGCAAGTTTGAGGCGGAAGCCCAACAGATGCGCGAGGCAGAAATGAACGCATATCAATACGGGGAAAAGAAAGACATGGAGTCGAATGCGACGATGCAACAAATGCGACAAGCTGAGGGAATGATCATGGAGCAGAAACGGGAGCTTGCAATGACGAAATCCTACATGGCAAGCGAGAAGGCGGCCGCACAGGAATCAGCTATACATGCAAGTCAGATTCACCGTGAAGCTTCACAGCAGATTTCCGTTTATCAGCAACAGATCAGAGGGATTGAATCATCTACATCTATTGAGAAGTTCAACGAGGAGGAGATGGTTCAGAGCCTAAAAGCACAGTTGGAACATGCGCTTGTCAAGCGCCCCGAGATGTACTCGATGGAGGACACCAGGGAGCAATTGATGACGAGACTGAATGACGTGACGACATTTGCGGAGCAGGAATCGAAAAGAGCAGAGTGCCTGCTTCGTGAGAAAGAAGAGATCGTCAAGCAGTATGAATCCGACGTGTTGAAGAAGGACCAGATGATTGCTATCGAGGGTGGTCACCGTCAGGATGCAATATTGGAATTGGCCCAGGTCAGGGATGAGAAACGAGAGGAACGAAGCACGATGGACGAGAAGTCGAAAGAAGGAAGTCAACAGCTAAACGGATACAAGATGAGTACCTCGAGGAGATGCGCAAGCTTCAGGAACAATTGATGAATCGGGAGGCGATGCTCAAACAAGAAGAGAGCTTCGTTCGTCAGCTCGATACAGACAATGCGGAACTCAGGACATTCAAGAAGCTGGAGATTCAGGAAGCCTCGGGCAAGAAAGATGAACATCGTGAACGAGCAGTAGTGAAACGCCTTGAGGGAGGACCCCAACTTAATTCGATTAGGGAAGATAGAAAGATGGCCGGGACATACCCGTCATCATCATCCAATTCAGTCCCTAATTCGTCACTAGTACCGGGTTCGATTCTGTTTCCGTCTTTCGGTGATCCGATGATCGATGTACACCTATCACAGATGCAGGGGGTTGTCGGGCTAGTACCACAACCTACGACTACAACTAATGGTGGTGGTACTGGAGGAGGAAACAATGGTACTACACCAGAGCTTGCTTCAGGGCCTGCGGGCCAGCAGACAGAGGGAAACGGAGTGTGTGGGAATGCTCTGACACTTCTCGTGGACTACGACTTTCCCCCGGAGGTATACATGTAATCACGCGAGAACATCTCATGCATCCACGAAATGCACACGCCATGGCTTCTCTCAAGGTGGCGCATTGTGGGGTTCCTCCCCGATCGCACAACCCCGATCATTGCCTTGTTATCGTCATAGAGCCGGCCGCTACAATTTCGGCCTCAGGAGTGGAGTGACTCTGTCTTTTCGCGCTGCCAGACAACGGAAACCGAGTATTAGGCCCTTGTATATTCAAGGTGCCCACCAGAGGTGGAACGCAACGATTCAACACAACCTGCAAAATTGGCGTCAGCATACAAGGCCAGGCGCACGTCCTCCAACCCATCCGACCATGCGCCAATGTTTCGTATGATGCACATAACACATCAAATGGTGCAAACCCCGATCATCGGAGTCGGTCCACTTGTGCACATTTCGTGCCAAGCGATTCACTTGCCGCAACAAATCGAAGCGAGCAATCCGCGCGCCGTACAGCAACTTCATCAGTACGCTAGCGGCATGCGGAGCAAGGTGTCCACGCACGGGCTCCTTCATGGCCAACTCAGGAGTCCCTCCCCGCTGGTCCGGCAGTGACGCTGAACCGTCGGTGGGCACAAGATTGTTACACCAATTGCACACGACTGACGGGCCCTCTTTGGCAGGCTTCCGTGAGACGTGACCCTTTGTTTCTTCATGTATTTCAGGGGTAACAACCTTATTCAATTTCACGTCGCCCGCCACCTCAAGGTAGCGGTCAACACAGGAACGTAGGAACTGTTCCATGTCATAGGTCACCGTTGTGACGCGGTGTCCATTCCCGAGGGTGACAGTTCCCTTGCTTTGGTTACAACCAAGGTACATGTCAAGTCCTGTCTCGGGCTCAATCTTCAAACGTGTACGCAGCATGCTCCATCCCTGGGCAAGGTTCTTTTGTGGCCCCGCCATTTTGAAGTCATCGACATACACAACCAGAACAAGTTGGAGCTTTTCATGAATGTACACTGACGGCCATTCTTCACCGATGGGTTCAAAGCCAACGGCACGCACTGACTCATCACAGTGCTGCTCCCAAAATGTTCCTGCATCGGGATGTCCGTACAGGGCCTTCCTCAGTGGAACCACAGGCCTTCTGTACCTACCCCAATTACACTCACTTGGCACAGCCTCTGGTGGCAATTCTATCCAACATGGCGTGCCTCGCAGTGTGGCCTGAATGTATGCTTGCACAGCATCGGCCATCTGCACATCCCAACCATCATGACAACCCAGAAAATCCGCCCAACGCCAGGAGAGTTCCCCAAGTCTTGAAACATCGCAGCTTCAAAGCTTTGATTCTTCACCTGGTTTCCCAGCAACACGCCTCTACGCAATTGTGAGTGCTTTTCAACGCAAATACCATGTGCGCGAGCCATATGTATCTCTTCCCCTTTCGCTTTTGCCTCCTTGGCTACAGCGTCATATTCGCGCACCGCACCAAGGTCGAAGACGCCCTGGTCGATACATCCCGACCATTCTTTCTTCATGGATGCCAGAGCATCAGGGTTGGTCAACATCTCTTTCCGGCCAACCGGTGCGTCGAAGAATCGAGCAACTTTCTCGGCCTTTTCTCTTTGCTGTATTAGCTCAGAGGTCACATACGGCATCGATGGGTACTTCTTGGCGTCGCCTTCTTCTCCTATCGCAGGTAGCGCAAGTGGTACTTTTCCAGAAACCACCTCAGCAGACTCCTCCACATTCATACCAGGAAAAATCCGTTGGCGTATCATCCGCAGGATCTAACCCCGATACAAGTTCAGCTTCGTCTTTCTGACGATCAATGACTGATGAACCGCCTTCGTCCAATTTGGGAGTCGGTCTTGACCGCTCCTCAGACATGAACTTCCAGGCATATATTACTACCAGACACACAAATTCTTTCTCAAGCTGAACACTCTGTCTCAAGACATCTTGGGATTTCTTGGAATCCATGAGAACAACCACTCCGTCAACCGGATTTACGACTATCCTGACCCAATCAAGCTCAGCCAAGTGTTTCCCATCCTGTGGGTTCTTGATCTTTGACACGTTCTTTCGCATTCCCCAGTTGTACTGCCAATCACCTCCACCCCAGCGGTTCCGAAGCATAGCCCGTATCCTCTTGGCACCGGGCATCTGCAGCGTCTGCGCTTCGGCTGGCGCAGAAATCTCAGATCCTTTGCTCTTGGGTTCTTGTTTCTTCTTCTTGCCACCACCCTTCACCTCGGCTTTCTCTTCCTCGGTGTAGTACTTTCTCATCATTGCCCATTCGGCGGGAGTATATTCTGGAGGTCTCGTCGTCTTCATCAACCTGAAGCCATCCTTCCCAACGGGATATGGTCTTCCGGCCTTGTCGATCTTAACCTCTTTGCCATCATCGTTGATGTATGTTATGCCATCCCCAGGTAGTCCATCTGACACATGTGGAAGGTCGGACTTCACAACTTCTTCATCGTCCTTGGCGTGTCGACGAGCTCGGTCTAGCATCCTCTTCACCAACATGATCCCCCGATCTCCGACAAGTAGCTCCGGGCCTTCTTCAAGCAGTAGACCAGCGATCTGATCGACCTCATCGTCAAGCAGTCGCTTTTCGTCACTCTGCAACAATTCGGGCTTGTAGTCCTCATCTTCGATCAGGCGATCACGTGCATCCAGACCGATTGCATCGACAGACATCTCAATTCCCTCCAATGTCTCGTTTGCAGCTTTGTACTTCTGCTGAGTTGGGAATGTTAGAGGTGATTTGAGGATCATCCTCTCCGTTTGATGTGGCATTCTCAACCGAGGTGGGACCTTTGCCTTCTTGATGTTCAGCTCCGCACCTGCAAACGCAGTGAGGGACCAAACCCTATACTTGTTCGCCCAATGCATTCCGGTACTTAGCACATATCCAGCAAATATACCAGTTTCCCCCCTAGGCTCGAACTTCTCCCTCTTTTCCCCTCGTGCTTCGCTCGGCTTGAAGTCCACTAGCGCACCAAAGCGTATCTTCGCGCCTTTGAACTCTTCGCCATGCAGCCTCAACCAAGCGCTTGATCCATTCACCTCCTCAACATTCACCAGGTGGGTAGACCGGCATGTACAAGACAAGCCGAAGTCTGGTCAATGATGAATTGATTTGTTCTTTCAGCAAGGGAGTTGTTCTGCGGTCGTCCAGGCAACGACAAATCATGGTTCAGCTTCAGCTCAACGCAGGCATTGATCAGCTCTGGGCCATCATCCGAATACACCTGCTTGATCTTTCTCCTACCGCAAAAGTGTTTGATGGCTCTGACGACGGAGTCAGTGTCCCTTCTCGCAGTTGGATAAGCCATAATAAGTCCAGTATATATATATATATATATCCGAATGATGAGCGCATGCCTGCCCTCCACTTCATGATCTCCTGGTTGACCTCCCTCTTGAAGGCTCCTGTTCGTGATCTGAAATGTCTCATCTTTGCCTCGCAGAAAAGATTTCGGTATCTGTGGGTAAGCAAGTGAGCAACGGAGTTGGCGTCCCTCTTGAGGACACCCACTTTCCTCTTGATCGATGATCCTTTGTACACATCAACCTCAATTCCAGCATCTGGGTCGTCCTCATCAGCTTCTTCTTCGTTAGCTTCGGCATCACCATGACAACGTGGGTCAAGCCCTACGTCCTCAGGTATCTCCTCAGCTACAGGAGGCGGATGCACCGGACCGGCCCCTCCATACATCCCGAAGTCGAACGCCCCATGATGACGTTCACCCTCAACCTCTGCGGATTCACCGACAGCGGCGGGTATATCATTTTCATCATCATCATCATTCTGACCTGCCTCATCGTTCGTGACCAATGCCAATACCTCTGAAAAGTGTCCCTTGAGGTCGTCGATTGTAGGGCGATGCCTGTTGCTCCGAAGCTTACCATCGCTCACAAGGTACGGGATGTCGTCGTTGACCTGCAAATGTACGAATCCCTGCTTTGGTGTAACCATAAAAGGTAGCTTCCAGGCATCCAGCGAAATGCATACCCATCTTTCACAATATCGACACCCAGGCTCTTCGCCTTGGCTCGACCAATGAGATCGTGACCGCATCCGGTGTTTGCTAATACATGTTGACATTGCGAACACATTCTTCGGCAGACCATGCTCGTCCTCAACCCGATCATACTCAAACACAATAGTGTTCTCCTTGGTCACCGGAAAGTAGTGTTTTCTGTAAACATCGTCCACCACCTCTTCCAGTATCTTTGCTCTTATCAATGATCGTTGGACTTGATAGGCTGATAATTCTCGATGATCACTGTCCTTGAACTTCTTCTCATCAATGTGCACGTACTGGTAAGAACCATTCTCATTGCCCTCATAGCCATACCACTCTTCTTTTCGTTCCCATTGCCTACTCTCGTCTTCAAGATAGGTGATCTCCCCATTCTCGTCGACGTCGAGTACTTCTTTGAACCATACCATCTTCTCGAAGATCTCGGACTCACCAGACCATCTTGACGATTCACTCATGGCATCGTCATCACGCTCGTGGTAGACAGTCTCGGCTTCATCCGGTTCAACATGATCAACGTCTTTCTTGAAGCTGACCTCTCCCGCAGGGACCGATTGCTTCAAGACTATTGCAGGCATTGCATTGGCCCTTCTCACAATCGCTGGTGCTGCGGCCTTGGGGGCAGCCTTCGCCTTAGGTTGTGTCTTGTCCCCTGACGTTGCCGGAGCTGAGTTGTTCTTGATGGGCTCATGCTTGTATTTGCAAGCACTGCCTTTCTCACACTTTCCCTTCTGGAACGCGTAGCACACTCCATCCTCCTTCTTCGGTGAGGACGATCTGGATTTGGACTTTCCTTTCCCTTTTCCTTTGGGCATGTTCTCCAGCTTGCTTCCACTCGGACTCTTGCCCCTGTCGTTGGCACCATCGGACTTGCCGTTCTTTGCCAGCGTGACCCTTTGCTTTGGCCTTCGGGAGCACAGGAGCGGCATCAGGTCCATTGGATTTGCCCTTCTTACCTTGGCCATTCTGGCCCTCCTGTTTGCCAGCAGCCGGGGCTGCATCTTTGCCGCCTGACTTCATCATTGTTTTGACCGACTTCTCCTTCATGTCAAGCATCAGATCTTCCCGATCCGACTTGATTTGGTGGTCAATCAATGCCAACAAGAATTCATACGACTTCTGAGGATGTTTGTCTGGTAACCTATGGTAGGCGTTCAGGCCAAACTCCATCTTCTTGCTCCCATGTCTCTTAGCGATCACTCCTTGTTGATGTCGTAGTTCTGAATGTCGTGTAGCATCGAGGTACACATCCTTGGCTTCGTCTGGTGCTTGTCTCAGCATGTTCTGCATGCCCATGGCCATCTTGATGTCGATTGTAGCGAATCTGTCACCGCCTGAGTCGCTTAGTAGATTGAGGTCTGGGTTTAACCCGAGAGCCTGTTCCAACCATTTTGTCCACATGTCGGTATCCGGATCTGCGCATGCACTCAGCACATTCATCAGCAATTGCATCTTCCAGTTATCGAGCTGATGGATCTTCCTCCAATTAAACATGGATACCCTTTCAGCCTCTTTTCTTGAAATCCTCGGCCTCTCGTTCTTGATCTCACGATCATCCCTCAATCGCCTGCGCCCCCTCCGTGTCCGACTGTCTTCTTCTTCTTCCTCGTCTTCCTCATCCTCTTCGTCATCGTCATCTTCATCCTCATCATCAGAAGGGTGTGGGAGTTGTGGCTTTGGTTCAGGCTGTGGTGACAATTCATGGAATTTGGGAATCTTGCGCTTTGCTCTATCCACTGGCCCCCATGCCCTGAAGCAAGCTCTGAGGCGCGGCCTGAAGGGTCCGGGAGCCGTGGCTTTGGGAAGTGCCAATGAGGCGCTTCAGGCTGCGGGGAGGTCATGGAAAAGTGATTTGGGAAGCATTAAGAGGCAGCTGAAGGGTCTGGAAGAGGTCATGGAAAAGTGATTTGGGAAGCCATTAAGAGGGGCACACCTTCTTTGCAAGGTTGGGTCTCTTGCCCTGAAGCAACCTGAAGCAAGCTCTGAGGCGTGGCCTGGGAGTCGTGGCTTTGGGAAGTGTCAATGAGGTGTTTCAGGCTGCACAGGCCAAGGCTCTCGGGCCCACGCCCTCCTCTACGTGCATGCCGAGGAAGGGCACGAGCTTCTCGGGGAGATGCCAAGGCGCTCCGCCATGTCCGCCGTGTGCGGCCCGTACAGGCCCTTCCCGACCTTCATGCGCGCGGGCGGAGCCCAGTCCAAGTGGTCGTGCTATGAAGTCACCGATCGAATGGCGGCTGACATCTACACCAAGGAGTTCAATGATGGGCGCAAATGGAAACATGCATGCTTGCAGATTGGTCTGCTTGACCGGAGTTTGCTGATCCGGATACCTTCAAAGCGCTCACACCCACGTGTGATCCTATAAAAGGGACCCTGCAAACGGCTTCGGGGACGGTTGACGGAGTTCCCACATTTCCGTACACACACATTCCGGTCATGCCCCCGGACCTGTGGTGGCCCGGCCTGACATCCAAAGAGGGATTGCATGAACATGAAGGACATGATCTGGTGGTTGTTGCCAAAGGGCCCAGATTGATGCGTGTGAAACCTCCACTCGCGGTTAAGAAACCGTTCGGGTGCAAGTGGCTTCGTTCCACTTGGTTTCTGAAGAATGGGTCCTGGCTCAAGGTTGAGGACAGAGTTGATCCTGGCTTGCAGTGTGCACGGATTGATGGGTGAGTTGAACGCGCAGTTTGGCAATTTCATCCTGTTCCGGTTGCTGTACCGGCACGGGAGCGATCTCCGCGACCACGACCAATTCATGTCGGGCCCGGTGATGTTGATATGCAGTCTGTGCTGGCTGCATTCGTTGAGGAGTTGTCAGACGAGCGTGTTGAATTCAAATGTGTCAATGATCTGGTTTTGGATACTCTGCTCCGGTTGAAGCTGCTTATGCGTTGTCTGCATACCAGTCATGAGCAATTTGTTCCTGGTCGTTGTTTTGTTCCATATCGCATTGCGGTGAAGCACAAACCACAGTTAGCGCCGGGCATCGAGCTCGCGCTGGTTACCCATGACGGTGGTGCGCTTCGCGCTCCGTTGCATGTCTCGCTTCCTGGTATGAGAACTCGCACAATCGTCACCTTGTATAGCGTTGACTTGTCCCGGCCCATCGTGCTGTTGGCATGTTCCGAGCCTCGCAACTGGCTCACTACCCTTGCCCGGCATAAGGGGCCTCAGGTCGTGACCGTTACTTTGGTCGATGACTTACTGAGCGAGTACGGGGGGAGAATCGCTAGACATGTGCTCACTAAATCTTCCGATTTGTTGTTCTTCGCCGGGCCTTGCACGGGAGGATCATCATGGGCACGCCTCAACAAGACTCGCGGAATTGACACCGCAGAGAAAATAGAGGCCAACCAAAAGGAGTTTTGGAAGTTGTTTCGATGTTTTGTGGAAATCAAACGACATGCCATGACGAAACGTGCTGCTATTCTTTTTGAATTGCCCGGAAGTTGCGATTATTGGAAGGATGAGAGACTGCATGAGGTTATTCATGATGGCACCAGTCATGACTTTGATGGGTGTCGCTACGGATTGAAGCAAAGGTACGCGAAGAAACCTCTGCCAATCAAGAAACCGTGGAGAGTTGTTTCCTGGAACTTTGATCTTGGAAAATCGTTGTCTATTAAATGAAATGTAACGGGAACCATGAACATGGACCTTGTGCTGGTCGGAAAACGAAAGAAACCCAGTTATACACGTCATTGATTGTGAGTGTAATCCTCCGGCGTTTTCTTGCTCGAGCAAAGTGCCTTCAACAGGCACGACTGTAGCCCGCTCTCGCTTGCATAGTGTGGGGGAATCCACGTCGGCGACAGACCGCTGCGTGTGAGTCACATCACTTCGACTGCGCCAAAGAGGTTCCGGGCCAGACCCGGACCTCAGGTGTCAGCTGGGTGCATTTCGGATCCATTCAGGTATCATATATATTGCTGCCTATTTTGGGTTTTCCTGGTTCTGGAGAATATCATCAAGATGACTGCCAACGCGTCCGTCGTCAACACGAATGAATTCTTCTGCGCGCCTGTTGGGAAGTCCAGACAAGCGGCGATATTCCTGGGGAATCTCGTCAAGAACGCCGTCGATGAAGGCGAGCGAATTAGCAGGAGAATGGAGATGAGCAGTGATCTGGGTACATGCATCAAATGGGTCGAGGACATCGGCGTCCCCGTCATTTATGCTTACTCAGCGTATTACTCTGCGAGATGCCGTGGTATGATTAAAGGTGAGGGGCAATCCATGAGGGTCGCGTTGGAGTTCCTCAGCAAGATCTTCGGGCTACTCTCTGCCGATGAATGTATGTTGGGATGGAGAGAATTCTGCAGCAAGGGGACAAGCCCCGCAGTAGTGGTTGCTGGAATGGAGTGATGAACCTCAGCGGCACCAATGAAGATCAGCTCCGTCGTGAACTGGACTGGATTTTCCGCCAAAATGAGCGTGCTGCCTGGAACTCCGTGGAGCTCACGGAACGAGAGCGACAAGCACCTCGCTCGCAATGCAGCCCGGCATGCTTCCAGCTATGCATCTCCCGCCGCCCGCAAGGGCGAGAAGTGGGGAAGCTCAGATTGGCAGAGCTGGTCCAACAATGAATGGAGCACGTGGGCGGCAGCAGCGGCAGTGGCCGACAGTCTACCTGGCGGTGGCGTTAAAAACGCATCCGTCGCGGATTTGCATGTGCAGTATGTTACCCCGACCGTCTTCCCTCTGTTGTGTTTCTGTTTGGGGCCTTTGTGAAAGGCCCCTTTAACACGCAGAGGGGGGTGAAGAATTCAATCGGTCAGTTGGGGGGTTTAATATCAATTGCATCCGCAGTGTGGCTGTTCAAGCGAGAAAATGTGCGAGCAGCGCACTTGGACGGTTTGTTGTTTCCTTTTGGGCCCCAAACCGGTAACCCTAGAATCTATAGGTTTACGTCGAATTTGCTTCCAATGCCAGAATTTCTTCGCTTCCAGTTTGATCGCTTTGTCACATTTGCCGGTGGCAGCACTTGCTGGTGAAGGAAAATCTGCCGCCCCCCCCGTGAGCAACATCCCACCAATTAGAGGCCAGGCGCTGAATGTCGTGCATCTTTGCAGAAAACAGCGTTGCACTGATGACTCCGGTGGCATGCTGAGATGTGGCATCGATGGTGTCCGCACAATTGTTTTCAGGCATGGGCGCTGCCTTGTCGGTTTCATGGATGATAGCCTTGACAGCTTGTTTTGAACACTCTGACAAGGGCAAGCAGTGATTCAGCCTTGTTAAGCTCAGCATTTCCTGTCAAGCGTTTGACAGGCCCACCTGGAGGGTCCGCTGGACATAGCGGCAGCTGGACCGCATAGACAGCGACAGATTGCCAATGGCTTGTTGTTGCCACGACTAATTCCCAGAGTGGAGTGAAGCCACCCTACAGCAAACACTCCAAAGGGGGCCGACTCTGGCAGGCTTCCTGTAAACGTGTTTTTGTGCCGGCAAATATGTTTTCAGGCATTCCCAAGTCGAGAAAGCAAGTTCAAACATGGGTTCCCACATTCGTCAGCTAAGTCAAGTGCCAGACTATATGATGCTTGCTGAGGGCCACCTCAGGGGACCTCTACACCAATGGTCGCAGCTTGGCAGCTTGAGGTTCCTTCAGTTCTCCACTGTCTGGAAAGCACGACAGTCCCTCAAGTCTCAGGCCAGCAACGGCATGCCCAGCGGAGGCGGAGGCTGTGGCTGCGGCGGCTGCGGCTGCGGCCTTGGCTGTGCCAGTGGCGGATGTGGCGCCTGCGGCAGTTGTGGCGGCTGTGGCGGAGGAGGGTGCAGCGCAGCCTGCGGGGCTTGCGGCGGAGGATGCAGCGGAGGAGGACGATGAGCTCAAGCGGGTATCTATCCTACTTTCTCTCAAACACAAAATGAAGAGTGTGCGGCGTGCGTGTTCGTACTATGGAGGGAAACTGCTGCGCACTTGCCAATAAATCCCGTGTTGAGAAAACTACTTGAGCACGAGGTTTCGGAGTACACCAAACAGGATATCACTGAAACAAGAGAAGTTCACATGTTTTAATTTAAGAGCATGCTTTGTGGCAGATTTTTAGGGCCATGCAATTTTCAAGCTTGCTGGGTTTGGAAGCTGTAGTTTTTGCCCATTCGCTGTGCTGAGAAGATCTTCCCAACCAAGTAACTTGTAGGGATACATAGAAAGGTCTTCCTCGAGTCGCGCAGAAGATGTCCCCGAGCTTTTGATGTCCAACCAAAGAAAATAACTTGGGGAATTGACTGCCGTCCAGCTGTTTCGGGCTCACCAGAATAGCCTATTGAGAGGTGCCCCCAAACTTGTTTTCAAGCTGACCAAAATAAGTTTCAAGGATTCTGCCCCGAACTCGTTTGCCAGCCGGTGAAAATAGCTTTTGGGGAATTCTGACGGGAGTCCAGCTGCTTGGGACCCACCAGAATAGCCTTTTGAGCGGTGCCCCCAAACTCGCTTTCCAGCTGACGAAATAGGTTTCGGGGATGCTGTGCCCGAACTTGTTTTCCAGCCGGAGGATTTGGGGAGTTCTCACGGAAGTCCAACAGACGGCTGTTTCGGGCCAGAAAAGCCTTCCGAGCGGCGCCCGAAAGGGATCCTGCTTGTACTAGCTTACTAGCTGTGGCAGGCATTAAAAAACCTGATTCGGATCAAAAACACTTATCAGGGACGAATGGAAAACTTATTAGGGATCAAACAAGCTTCTTCTCATTCCTATGGGGAGAAGGAAGGAAGGAAGGAAGGAAGGAAGGAAGGAAGGAAGGAAGGAAGGAAGGAAGGAAGGAAGGAAGGAAGGAAGGAAGGAAGGAAGGAAGGAAGGAAGGAAGGAAGGAAGGAAGGAAGGAAGGAAGGAAGGAAGGAAGGAAGGAAGGAAGGAAGGCAGGAAGGCAGGAAGGCAGGAAGGCAGGAAGGCAGGAAGGAAGGAAGGCAGGAAGGCAGGAAGGCAGGAAGGCAGGAAGGCAGGAAGGCAGGAAGGCAGGAAGGCAGGAAGGCAGGAAGGCAGGAAGGCAGGAAGGCAGGAAGGCAGGA